>CAUYQU010061871.1:0-44308 GCA_963574635.1 Cheracebus regulus | reverse complement strand
ATCACTCCTCAGCAATTGCATAGCATTTCACAGGTTTAAATGAAATATTGGTTGGCTGCTTGTTTGTTATTTTCATCCCTTATTCCTTCCTGTCTCCATTGTTAAGCACAATTATTGGCATAAAAGAGGTTTTTAATACCCATTTTTAGGCTGCATTCTAGCCTGGGCAATAGAACAAGAATCCTGTTCTCTCTCCCTCTTTCTCTTCCTCTTTCTTTCTTTTTTTTCTTTCTTTCACTCTTTCTTTCTTTCTTTCTTATTTTCTCTCTTTCAAAAAATAAAAAAGGTACTTTCTTAAACAAATAAAGAATATTATAAAAACCCAATAGCAAACATCATATGCATGGTGAAATACTGAAAATGTTACTTCTAGGATTGTGAATGAGGGAGGGATGCCAGTTATTACTACTTACATTCATCATTTTACTGGAGGTCTCAGCCATTGCAATATTTTTTTTAAAAAGATATTAGGATTTTAAAGGAAGTAATAAAGCTGTCATTATTTGCAGACATCATTAGCATAGACCAAGAGAATTCAAAAGAATAAACTATTTGGTCTAATAATTGAATCTCCAGTGTTGCTTAATACAATGTCATTATTTAAAAACCACTAATATTTCTACATACCATCCACAAACAAATAGAAAATTATATTTTAAAACATGCTATTTATAATATCATCAAAATATAAACTACATAGGAACAATTCTAACAAAAGATTTGCAATACCCTAACATTGCAAACTATAAATATCCTTGAGAAAAACTAAATAAACTTAGATATAAAGTTTTAATATTTAGAAGCTCAATATTGTAAAGCTATCAATTCTTCCCAAATCAACCTATAAACTCAACACTATCCCAGCCAAAATCCTCTCAGGATTATCTTTTCTTTTTTTTTGGCAGAAGTTGACAGACTGATTCTAAAATTTACATGAAAATTCAAAGAGCCAAGGGTATTCAAGGTAATTAAAGAGGAAGAGCAAAGCTGGATGTTTATTCCACCTAAGAACAAAATCCATCATAAAGCTAGCATTGAAGACCTCATAGTATTTGGCACAAGTTTCAATAAACTAACGAATGAACTATATTAGAGAGCACACACATGAATGACCACCTAATTCAAGATGAAGGCAACAATAGAGGGTGTGAGAGAATACTATTTTCAATAAACATTGCTGGATTAACAAGATATATGAGAAAAATGTATCTGGACCCCTTTCTATACCATTGCTCAAAATTCCATGTGGACTGTAGATCTAAATATGAAAAATAAAATAAGAACATAGGAAGACAACTTCATGACCTTGGAGTAGGTAAAATTTCTTAAACAAGACTTGAAAGGCAATAACCCTGAAGAGAGGATTCCCATATGTATATCTGACAAAGAACTCATACAAAAAATACATACAAAATGTTATTAATCAATAGAAATAATACAGACAACAAGAGAAAAAAGAAAGGATCTGAACAGACACTTTACAAGAAGATATGCAAACATCAAAAACACATGTGAGAAGGTGCTTCCACTTCATTACCCATCAAGAACATGTAAATGAAACCACAGTGAAATACTACTACTCACCTATAAGAATGTTAAAGTCGGATAGTTTCAAGAGTTAAAGAGATTATGCAGCATTTGGAATTCTTATATGTTGCTGCTAGGCTTGTAAATTGTCATAACATTGTTGAATGCTATTAGGCAGTATCTACCAAAGTTAAATATATGCATATTTTATGACCTAGCAGTTTCACTCCTGGGTATATACACCAAAGAGATATGTAAATATGTTCACCAAAAGACATATATTTGTGTGGAAATAAATGAAGATCATGCAAATAAGAAGAAGCAAAGGCTATTTATTCAGAGCTTGTTCTAGCAAGGGAGTCAGCCACCATTACTTGCGTACGGCTGAGACTCAAAGGCAGGCAGAGGACCCAGAAAACTTTATAATGGAAAAAAGAGAAGGATTCAACTATGCCCTGACTAGAGGTTGCTCAAATGGAGAAGCTGGAGGTGGGCTAAGTAGAAGTGGGGCGTACTATTTGATTGTTTAGATAAGCATATTTGGCTTTCTCTGGTTGCTCCTAAGTTATAAATAGGGCAAAAAATTAGGGAAACTGATAGTTAAGGTCAACCTGTGGCCACTTAGGGGCCAATTACTACAAAGGTTGTGATTTAGCATTCTGGAATGAGGACTACCAGTATAGGTCAGAGTTCTGTTTTTATATATGGTCTGGCTACTATCTGTTTATATATTCAGTGATTCACTAGAATTTTCATAGCAACTTTTCACAATAATCCCAAACTGGAAACTACCCAAATTCTCATCATTAGTATCATGTGTAAATGGGACATATTCACACAATGAAATACCATACAGCAATGAGAATGAACAAACTACAGCTACATACCACAATATGGATGAATCTCATAAACATAATGTTAAACAAAAGTCAGACACATAAGAGTATATACAATAGGATTTCATTTATTCAAAACACACAGAGGCAAGCCTAATCTATGCTATTAGAAGTCAGGCTGATGGTACTTTTGAGGGGAGGGGTAAATACTTGGTAGGAATACACAGGAGTGTTCCGAGAAACAGAAACTTGCTCTGTTTTTTGATCTGGATTCTGGTTACATGAGTGTGTCCAGTTGTAAAAGTTCACTGGGACTTATGATGTGAAAACATTTTCTATGTATATTAGTTTCCAATTAAAAGTTTAAAATAATCTAACAACTCATTGTTAGAGAGGAGTTAGAATAGAAGGTAGAGACTGAAGAACACCACTAATTTGCGCCCAATAATAAAAATATCTAAAGAAGCTACCTTTTAAACTCATCTTAAAAATCGTAGCTATGAACTGCCTAGTAAAATACATCTCTTAGAATACTAGTAAACTACTCCTGTACTGATTGGGGATGAAGGAGGAAATTCTTTTTTTCATAATCAGAAAAAATTATTCCTATAAACCAATAAAGGATAAAAATTACTCCAATTAAATATTCAGATATCTGCATTTGGGTATAATGTTAAAAAATGAATCATATACTGTTGAGTTAGGAGTTTAACTAGGTTTTGGTGTACACCATGCGTTTTCTTTATATATAGGAGAAAAGTCTATGTATATTTTATTTTCAAGTTCAGTTCTCTTTCCTATAGTTACAAGGGCTCCCTTTTCACTCTCTGCTACTAAAAAAAAGAAATGTAATTCTTACCTAAAATAATAGAATAAAAATGCCTATGTATTTAGGTCCCAGAAAACTGACCCTATTTTGACAGAGCATCAGTTCCATAATTTATTCTTCATGTAATTACATAACTCAAACTATTTAGCAATCTTTGTATTTTAAGTGTATATATATTTTTGCATCTTTTATTCCATAGCAACATGCTTTCTAACTCTCCCACAACCACTTTGCTTAGGAAAGGTGTCCCAAAGATTTCTCTCACATTATAAACTAGCAAGAAAGGAAAGGGCTTGAAGATTTGTAAACAATAAGCACAGAAAATCTTTTGAACATCAGCCATTTATTGCATGTTCAACAGTTAGTTTTTGAGAGTCCTCAGGATCCCAGGCCAGGATCTAGGCACTAAAGATACAACAGAATAACAGCCAAGCACATGGGTTCTTAAGTTAGGTATGCTGGATTCAAATCCTAGCTATATAACTCACTATCTCTTTAAAAATTACCCAATTACTTTACTTCTCTATGACTCAGTTTACTCATTTATGAAAGAGGGATACAAGTAACACCTTTCTCCTAGCTTTATTAGGAAATGGCATATCATGTGAAAACCACTTAGAATCATCCTTTGCACATAATAAGGACTTAATATCTGTCAGTTGTTATTATAAGAGGAGATGACCTTTGCTATGGTTTGGATATAGTTTGGCCCCAGGAAATGTTAAAATCTGATCTCTGGTGTTGGCAGTGAGGCCTGTTGGGAGGTGTCTGGGTCATGGGGCAGATCTCTCATGAAAGACTTGGTGCCCTCCTTCAGATAATGAGTTCTCACTCTATGAGTCTGGCACCTGCTTCTCCCCTCCAATCTGCCCATTATGTGATCTCTGCACACATCTGTTCCTGTTCACTTCTGCCATGACTGGAAGAAGCCCAAGTCCCTCCACAGAAGCAGATGCGCTTCTTGTACAGCCTTTAGAACCATGAACCAAATAAACCTCTTTTCTTTATAAATTACTCAGCCTCAGGTATTCCTTTACAGCAACACAAATGGACTGAGATAATGCTTAACAATTTTTGACAAATCATCTATTGACAAACTTCTCCACCATCACCATAACTGCCCTCCCTGCCCTCTTCTCTAGCCACCCAATCCATGCTAACAAAGAAATGACAAATGAGAATTTTTTTTTTGAATCAAAGTCTCGTTCTATCACCCAGGCTGGAGTGCAGTGGCACAATCTTGGCTCACAGCAACCCCCACCTCCCAGGCTCAAGTGATTCTTGTGCCTCAGCCTCCTGAATAGCTGGGACTACAGGTGTGCACTACCACACCTGGCTAATTTTTGTATTTTTAGTAGAGATGGAGTTTCCCCATATTGGCCAGGCTGGTCTTGAACTCTTGGCCTCAAGTGATCCACCTGTCTCAGACTCCCAAAGTGCTGGGATTATAGGCATGAGCCAAGGTGCCCAGCCAGAAATGACAACTGCATTAACTGAACTAACAACTAGGATTGTGGTACTGGGAAGTCCTTAGTTCATTCCAGCTCCTGCTTTTTACAAATGAAGACAAGAAGCCCAGAGATGTTGCCCAGCTTGAATCAAAACTCACATCACTAATTAGGGGTGATGCTGGTATTAGATCTTGGCTCTGCACATTTTTAGTTCAGGCACTGTTTAGTTTAGTTTTGGAGAAATCTGCAAAGTAGAAAATTAGTCCACCCTCTCATTTGATTCATGTTTGACTCCACCAAGGGAACAAGTAACACTGCTCTTCCTAGATGGGGGGTTTACCTCGCTATAAATTTCTATTTTTAGCCTGTATAGAAGGTCTACTTCCTGCAGATTCACTCTGGCTAACAGACTGCTGTGGGATTTAAGGCACTCTCCATGGTGTTGCTTGGTGGTTGCCATGCCAACGAAATTTAATAGAAATAGAGTTTTCTAGTTGAATATTCTGGTGAAGGCTTTAAAGCCAGATTACAGCTCCAACTCTGAAGCTTAAATGATGCAAATGATTTGTACTGGCACATAGTAGGCATACCATAATACTTATTGAAAGTCAGAATGAATACATATATGCAATTAGTTGCATGAGGCAGCTGGAAAACCTAACAGCTGAGAACTGAGCTGTTTCTTAAAGTCAATACTTAAGAGTCAGGGTGGAGTGGTAGAGTAAGTTTATCATATCCTCCTTGGGAAGTGGTGTAGCTCTGGGTTTTCCTAATTACCTAACACTCGATGTGAGAAATGATTTGTGTAATTCCAAAGGACTGCGTCTGATCTTTAGGCCACTTATTAGCTCTGCAACCCAGGGGGTTCCCTCTGCACACAGATGTTTGCTGCAGACGTGGAAAAAGTAGCAGGAATCTGACCTTGGGTTCCATTTGCAGGCCTTTTATCTGGAGCAATTATTCAAATCTTAAAGGGTCTGTGTTCAGTCCCCATAAGACTACTTTTTGGCAAATGTAATCAACATATTTAATAAATGGATCAAAAAAACTTGAACAGCCTCTCTGGTTCAAACCTTTCAAACCTGTGTTTGAAAAGCAGCCCTTCTGGCCACAATGAGTGAGTGAACGTTATTTAATAAATGGAGAGGAAAGGGAGCTCAAAAATCTCCCTTCAATTCCTAGATGTTTCATCCGGGATTCTCTAACCACCCCAGCCTGAAGGGCTCTTTCCCTTCTCATTGAAACCTATATTCTATATTAATCATTTGGCCTTCCTCCTCTCCTTCTTCGCTTCCTTTATGCCTCTTTCTCTCTCTTTTCCTACCTATTCTTTCCTTCGGCCCAACCTCTTTACCTCTCCACCACCCTTCCTACCACAGTCACGACGGAAAGTGACTAGGCTTTTGGAGTGAGAATTAGCTTCAAATTCTTACTACCTCTCATGCTTCTTAGCGGCATGGCCTTCGTCTGTCATCACATCTCCAGCAGCATTCTGTCTTGTGCACAAAGGGCTGCTGATGCCTGCCTCCTTGGTTATTGTAACAAAGGAGTGTTTCTCAAACTTTCATGGTCATAAGAGTCACCTGGGGAGACAGGTGAAAATGCAGATCTTCAAGATCCACAGCAGCAGATTCCAATTTCGTAGGTCAAGGTTTCAGACATCTGCATTTTGACCAGCTCCACAGGCTCCACAGGTCCCATTTTGAGAAACACTCGATATGCGCATAAATGTTTAGTATAGTAAGATCCATTGTAATTAATCTAAAGGTGAGAGGTATGATCATTAATAATTCAGCAAACATTTATTGAACATCTACTATGTGCCAGGCATGATGTCAGGCCCTATAGACACTTCCCATTTAATTCTTTTTACTATGTATTTAACTTGTCCTATATAGATATGCCTTGTTCCCATCCCACTAGTTTTAAGTGCCTGGAGGGCAGAGTAAAACAGCATAATGTGGCATAGAAAAACATCAATGTTAGAAGACATGAACTCTAATCCTGATTTTATTATTTATTACCTATGTGACTTCAGTCAAGTCACTTTACTTCTCAGAACTTTATTTTCTTGATCAAAAACTAGAAAGTCAAGGAGTGCAGTGGTTAAAAGCCTAGCGTTCGCCATCCTGGCTCTAATGCTTTCTAGATTTGTGATCTTGAGAAAGTTACTTAACTTCTTTGGGCCTGTTTCCTCCTATGTAAAAAGGGGACTTATTTGTTCAATATTCCTTCTTTTAACAGCTATTTTTTGAGCATTTTGATCAGCACTGTGCTAAGTCTTTGGAATATATTGGAGAGTAAGACAGACAGGGTCCCTGACTCACATAGTCTACAATTTAACAGTGGATGTAAGTATTAAGCAGACAACTACACCCATAACCCAGCACACAGAATTATGACGAATCCTGTAGTGATAAATTTTCCTAATAGGAGCTAACCTTGTCCAGGAGTGTCAGGGAAGACCTTCTTAGAGAGAGAATACTTAGGATGAGCTCTGAGTGAGCAGGCATTACTAGATAAAGAGGCTCCAGAGATGGGAAGAAGGAGGACTCTTAAGTAAAGGGATGCCAGTGTGGCTAGAACTGAGTGCACAAGGTCCCCCCCCCCACCACACAGGTGTTCAAAGATTTAATGAGGTAATTGGTGGTATGCACAAGGGACACTTTGAGACCCACTTAACGTCCTAAATGCATGTTGACCAAAGCTGAATTTCCCAACAATACTCAGCTTTAGGCTCTGCACAGACTAACCGCTCTGTAATGATTTGACGATATTTATGATATTAAGGTGAGAAAAGGACTTTGAACATCTCCATCCTCTCATTTAACAGGGGACGAACTTAGGACCATAAAAGAAGTAGGAGCTGTCTGAGAAATGGGAGGACCTGGCCTGGTGCAGTGGCTCACGCCTGTAATCCCAGCACTTTGGGAGGCTGAGATAGGCAGATCACCTGAGGTCAGGAGTTCAAGACCAGCCTAGCCAATGTGGAGAAACCCCGTCTCTACTAAAAATACAAAAATTAGCCGGGCGTGGTGGTGGGAGCCTATAATTCCAGCTACTAGGGAGGCTGAGGCAGGAGAATCACTTGAACCCAGGAGGCAGAGGTTGCAGTGAACTGAGATCACGCCACTGCTCTCTAGCCTGGGCAAGGGAGTGAAACTCTGTCCTTAAAAAAAAAAAAAAAAAAAAATGAGGGGAGGTGTGTGAACCCAAAACCCTTTCCTCTCCAGAACATGATTTTGTTGTGTTTTGCCATGAGGGCAGTGGGTGTGAGAGGTTGACCTGCAGGCACCTCCCAAGATGACCCAGATAAGCTAGCACTCCAATGTGTGTATCTTTCAGACTTTAAAATTTATTACTAAATAAATGATTGTTGGAATAAATATAGTGTTGAGAACGAGTCAAAAAGTAACTTCAAGGAAATATAATATTTTCAAAGCAAACACACCCCAGCACAATTGCCTATCTCCATTTATGTGGATGTTGGCGCATATTAGTTCCTCTTCTCCTTCCTGCTTTTTAAAGGTGTGTAGGCCCCTTTCTTACGGAAATAATAATAATTGTAAATGAAGTAGCAACAATGATAATAGCTTACTTTATCAGAGTGTGTCTGGGTCAGGCAGCGTTTTCACCTCCATCACCATCAGCACATTCAGTCCATCGCTCTATTAAGAGGTAGGTCCTGATTATCTTCATTTCCTAGATGAGGAATCGAAGGAATGGAAAAGTCTAGTTACTTGACCCAGGTCCTAGAGCCAGGATTTGAATCCAGTCTAATGCCAGAGCTTGGGATCTTCATTGCATTTGATGTGATAATTCACTTGTGAAAAACAAAGCAATTCATTTGTTTTCAGTTGTCAAAAACGAAATAAAATCTCAACTGAGATAACTGGTGAGCTCTTTACAGTTAAAATAAAATCAGGTGTTGAAATGAGTAAGCCCCGAGAAAAGCCACCCTGGGGAGTCAAGAGGATGCACTGTCTACAGAGGAAGAGAATCTCTTCTTTTGACAAGAAAATCAACAGTAACTTTTATCTTGGTTTCACATTTCAGGAGTTAAGTGTAGGGTTAAGAAAAAAAAAAACGCAAAGCCCAGCAAGCTGAAACATCAGGGTCCTTCAGAAGGGATGATTTGCTGTCTTCTCTTTAGGACATCCTCTCTTTAGGACGGCAAACCTTTTTTCCAGGGAAAGAGGGCGCCCTCCTCAGAAATGGGGGTGCAGGTGAGGGATCTTGTGGCTTTAACTGTTTGTTCATAACCCCTGCACTTTACTAGATTTAGTTCTGCCTGTTAACGTAGCCTCAGGACACTTGGCTAGGAAGACTGGAGTGTACTCCCTGGGTTAGTTATTTTGGGACATTCTCGCCCAGCTGCTTGGGATGAAGAGGTCCTAATTAGATACGACCTTCCAACGGGCAAATTTAAAAGAAGATGCCCAGCTATGCTTCGTCCTCATCCACACTCTCCCGCTCCCGACCAAAACTAAGTGGAGAAATGCTTGCCCGGGCCTGCAGAAAGCGCCGCGCCTGCGAGGCTGACACGCGTCTTCCCTTCCCTCCCCCGGGGAACGATCCCAACATCTCTCGCAGTGATGTCAGTGTAATCCGGAGTCGGATCGGGCTCCCGGCTGGGTAGCGGGGGGGCCGATGGTGCTCCCGCTAGCCGGGCAGAGCAAGGGTGTTCCCCGCGGAGGTGGCAGCCCTGGGGCGCTCCGGCAGCCCCGCACCCCCGGCGCGGTGCCCCCGGTGCCCGCGAGCGCCGCCCCCGCTGGCTGGCAGCGCCTCGCTCCGCCCTGGACGCCGCCGGTCCTGGCGCGGAGGTGCGGCGAGGGGTGGGAGCCGGCCCGGCTCAGCCTGATTTACGGCTCTGCTGAAAACCGCTTCGCTCCCGCAGCATCAGCACCCGCGGCGGCGGCTGCAGGAGCAGCAACAAGTCGGGTAAGAGGCGGCCGCCGGCCTTCTGCGCCCGCGGCTCGGCGGAGGGGACGGGCTGGGGTGGCCGGGGCTGGGGAGGGGGTCTCCGAGCCCGCAGCGTGGCGGGGAGCTGGGACAGCCGGCTTCCCGGCCCCCACCTGCAAGAACTCGTGTGCACACGAATCCACTCTGGCACCCGTGGGCTGGCACGCAGCGGAGCGGGGGCGGGGAGAGCTGAGACCCCGAGGCAGGGTCATTGCCAGCCTGCCCGGCTCCGGCAGTCAGTCAGTCAGGGCTGTTCCGCCAGCCCCCTGGACTGGGGTTTCCGCTGGGCCCATAAAAGCCTGCGTGCTCTGAAGTGTGTGATTACCCATTTCCCCATCCAAAACGCCACCCTTATCCCATTGCCCCCCTAGAATTCTAACTTCCCCTTTCTCCACCTCTTGCCAATGTCTTTGGCTCTGAGCTGAACCAGGGTTTGCATGTCGTTCCCAGAAAACCAGTGGTTAAACATCCCCGTGTACCTACCGCAGGAAGAGGTTCCCCTCTCTGGGGGCCGGAGGCTTCACCTAGAAGCCTTGCCCACTGTCTGGGTCTCTTGTCTGGGGACCATCTGCAAGTCTGCTTTTGAAGAGGTCGAGGCACTTTTCACCCAATTCACCCAAAGACACCAGCTGGGCTCCCTCGTTTCGGGTCCAATGCTGGTTACATTTAAGTAGAAACCGTTCATGGAGGAATAGAGAGGCACTGGTTGCAGAATTGGGTTGCTAACGGTCATCTGTTGCTAGGGTGAAGATAATAAATTCCTACAGGGAAATCAGAACTTCCTGTTATTTAGAGAGTTAGGCAAATACCTATCTGGTTCATACATTGACCATCCCTAGAGGCTGTCATATAAAATAGGGTTCGAGACAAGACACATCCACCCAGAACACTATTATAATAAACATCTTGGCCGTGGCCCACTTAGGTCAAATGGTATTTGATACATTGGGTCCCCAGGTTTCAGTAAAACTCACATATGGGGTCTATTACTGTTATGATAAGTACTTTGGTTTACGTCATCACAGCAATACCTGAAGGAAAAAAAAGCAAAAATCTCAGGGTGAAAAAATTTCCGCTGACTGCAAGGCTTAATGTCACTGTGCATAGCTTGAGTCATCTTTCTTGTACTTGAGGAAAGGTCCTAAGCTTGCTCTTAGGACCCATTTTGACAATTCATGTGAGTTTTCATATTTTTTGTGGGTGTTTACACATCTCAGATTGTATCCTTAGAATGGGGCACAGTTTTGCATTTAGTGTGCCAAACTCAGAAGGGCAGGAAACTTGAATTCCACGTCTGGATCTACCACACGTTACCCACCTTTTTGATTCTAGGTAGGAGTTGGCAAACTTTTTCTGTAAAGGTAGTAAATATTTTAGCATTTTGGGGTATAGAGTCTCCGTCTCAGCTACTCCCTACTGCCATTGTAAATAATACAGAAATTGATATAGATGGATTTGGCCCATGGGCTATGGTTTTAATTGCAACATAAAATATTATATGCAAAAGTCACTTGAATTTCCTCTGCTGTCATGGAGATGAGTAGCAATCATTTTAGTAGTGTGTTTTTCAGCAGACATGTAAACTACCTATTTCCCCCCTCCCAGGACTTTTAGAGTAATGCAACAGAAGGCTTTTGAGGAAAGCAGATATCCCTGGCAGGAGTCCTTCGAGAATGTTGCTGTGTGCCTGCCATTCCGCTGCCCGAGGTGTGGAGACCATACCAGATTTAGAAGCTTGTCATCCTTGAGGGCCCATCTGGAGTTCAGTCACAGCTACGAAGCAAGAACCCTCTTGACAAAATGCAGTCTCTTTCCATCCCTCAAAGACACAGACCTAGTCACTTCCTCAGAACTCCTGAGACCGGGAAAATTGCAGAGCAGTGGCAACGTGGTAAAGCAGAAACCAAGCTATGTTAACCTGTACAGCATTTCACATGAACATTCCAAGGACAGGAAGCCATTTGAGGTGGTGGCAGAGAGGCCTGTGTCCTATGTGCAGACCTACACTGCCTTGGATCTCCGTGCAGACTCGATGGATAGGCCACGGTCGGGTCCTGGACTGCCCGCCTCAGACACCAAAGCTTCTTTCGAGGCACATGTCAGAGAAAAGTTCAATCAGATGGTCGAGGCTGTGGATAGGACCATTGAGAAGAGAATCGATAAACTCACCAAAGAGCTGGCCCAGAAAACTGCGGAACTGTTGGAAGTTCGGGCAGCTTTTGTGCAGCTGACTCAGAAAAAGCAAGAAGTTCAGAGACGGGAGCGGGCCCTGAACCGACAGGTGGACGTGGCGGTGGAAATGATAGCTGCACTGAGGCAACGCCTGACGGAATCTGAGGAGGAGCTTCTTAGAAAAGAAGAGTAAGTGTTGCTGACAGGGGATGCTAAGCCCATTGCTTTAAGCAGCGCTCCCATCCCCCTTACAAGCAAATGCTAAGCCAGGTTGAGTTTTGCTTTCTGCAGGTGCCTTGACTGCATTTCTTATTGATATAGTTGAACCAAGGCTTTGATATCATTTATGCTCTGTGCGCATGGTCTGCAGCCTAGCAACATTGAAGTCAAATATCTAATTCCTTCTCTACTGGGAATTTGTAAACCACAGATAATGTTTTTAGAGAGAAGAGTAGCGCAGCCTACCCATGGTGGGATCCATTCCTAGCACCAGATGGTGTGCAAGGGTGAGTTGAATGAGAAGGCAGAAAGGGTGAGCTGAGTGACTGGTTTCCTCTTGACAGTCTCCATATTATAAAGTCAATAATGCAAGATGCTGTCTTACGTACAAAAATATTCCTCCAGTATAAATAAGTTTGGTTTATTTGCCATTTTGTATTATCTTCCCAGGTTAATTGTTAGTAGCTGATAATTCATTTAGTTTAATTGATATTTGGGAGAAGCAGACATTAGGAAACTCAGAGGAAAGACTTTTTGATATTGCTGTACTTCTATGATTTTAGTTTGAGACTTAACTTTTTGGAAAATGATGTCTATCGATCGGATTAGGTTTTGGCCACTTGCAAAGAGCTGAGATTGGTTTTCACAAGTTATAGATTATAAAAGCTATTGCTTGAGAAATCATCATACTTGGAGAAGCATTTCCTTATCAATAAGTATAGATTTAACCCAAACTAGAAAAGTATACATAACAAGTCAGTGTGTTTCCCAAATGCAGAATGTCAGATTTCATTTTAAGTAGAGACTCAGAAATTCATGGAATCAAAAGACATTGAAATTGATAGAGTAAAACATCCTACCTAGAAGTAGGTTTCCAAATAATTTGAGTTATATTATAGAGGTTGATTTAATTTCATCTTTTCTTTGCCCTCTGCCACTCTATTTTGTGTTGTCTCTTAAAATGTAATAATTAAAACTTCCTGAGACATTCCATAGATTAAATAGATCATTGCTATCACCTAAATGCTTACATTCTACCTTGAGGGGAAGCCTAGACGTTTTTTGTTCAGGTGAGACATTTTTTAAAATTACGTAGTTAGGATGGATTTGAATCAGCCTCTGACTTACTTTGCTCCTAGGGAAATAATCTCTAATTAAAAATGTTTCCCTTTTGGTTTCTGGTGTTTCCTGGCGATAAGTTAGTGTCTTCACCCTTTAATGGCCACCAGGGTGACTTACACCATGCTGTTGAAGAAAGGGCAGATGGGATTACTCTATGCATAAAGTAAGACCCAGAATTAAGTTTAACAGTCTTTGCTTGATTCAAGAGCAGTGAGTTTAAAAGGCAACCAAATTAACTTTTTGAACTTATTTATTTGTTGTATTTTACTTATTAATTCCACAAGTAATAATAAATATGAGATCTGGGGTAGTAGTTGCCTGGAGTGATGGGTTCCTGAATGCCTAATTATTAAAAACAACTGACTAAATAAAAGTGGGCCATGCATGGATCAGTTACATGTTATGGTTAATCCAAGGCTGTTGCCTGAGCACCAGTTAAAAAACTAATACGTGTTAAAAAGGAAAAACTTGAATAGACAGAATTATATGTGTAAAAATAGCCTCTCCAAACACATCCTATCTTACCCTTCAGAGACAGCCACCGTTAAATCCTGTAGATGTACCACTTGCAAAGAGTTGAGATTGGTGTCTACAATTATACACACACAGATGCCATTTTTCTACATGAAATTGTGATACATGCTCTTCTGCCACTTGCACACTGAATTGTTTTTGTTTTTACTATGATAGGTTTCAGGCATCTTTCATTTACTAAATACAGAACTATACTACTCTTTTTGACTCTTGTATAGCATTCCATGGTATGGATGTATCATGATCCATTTAACCAGTTTGCTATTGATGTATACGTAGTTTTATTCCATTTTTCTAGCATTAAAAATAGTGCCTTGGTTATTATCTTTGTACATCTTTGTTCACATTTTTGTGAGTATACCTGAGAATAAATTACGAGTTGACTTTTCTTGAGACAGAGTCTTGCTTTGTCACTCAGGCTAAAGTACAATGGTGCGATCCCCACTCACTACAATCTCCACCTCTCAGGGTCAAGCAATTCTCCTGCCTCAGCCTCCCAAGTGGCTGGGATTACAAGCTCCCACCACTGTGCCCAGATAATTTTCTGTATTTTTAGTAGAGACAGGGTTTTGCCATGTTGGCCAGGCTGGTCTTGAACTCTTGACCTCAGGTAATCTACTGGCCTCGGCCTCCCAAAGTGCTGGGATTACATGGGTGAGCCACCGCACCTGGCCACGAGGTGATTTTCTTATGTAATTTTCAAACGAACAGAAAAAAGCACTGATACTCTAAAAAAAGAAAACAAAGTGTTTTTAAATAAAAGTGCAGTGAAATTGCCTTAAGCTTTTAAACATAAACAACATTTTCATTTTTTTTTCAAACGTTCATTTGGGCCAGTCCCATCAGTTTCTGTATTCAGGCCTCAAGTAATCATTCTTTCTGTACACAAAATGGGACTGAAAGAGTCTTGTTTCCAGGGAGGACACTGGAGCTCTTGGTCCCAGAGCGCAACTCTGGACAGCGCCCTCAGTGTCTGCAGCCTCTGGCCTCCCACCCCCACCCCTGCCATCTGAATGGGGATGCAGAGGGAGCTACCCACCTGTCACGCCCTTAATACTGGGTTGATTTGCCTGCATCTGCCTGGCTGGGTGGTGGGTGTGTCTTTCCTCCTCACCACTCCCTCCAGAGAGCAGTGCCTTCCACCAAAGAGTTGGTCTTTCAGATAAAGGAAGACCCTATTTTGCCAAGGGCTATACCAGGAGCTGTGCTCCCCTGCCAAACACTTCCACAAGCGCTCTCTAGGCCCATTTGTGAGAGAAAGTAGGTTGTTAACCATGTCATTCACAATTGACTTAAACTCCGGGGACTCTTTGAAACATAGATAGTAGATTTGGTTTAAAAAAAGCAATCATCTATTATTTAAAATTCACATAAGCTTCTTTTACTTTTGGATTTTTCCCTTCAAAATTGAAAGTCCTTTCTTTCAAGTTAAAAGACCCAAAGGCTGCTTCTGCCCTGAGGCCATCTATAGGTTGACTCAGCCTGGTTGTAGAAGTCATAGCATACATATACATATACTCATAGCAGAGGAGGTTGTTTGAATTGAAAATACACTTGACCCTTAAACGACTCACATTTGAACTGTGCAGTTCCACTTAAAAGCAGAGGTTTTATTTTCTCTGTCACCATTGAGACAAGACCAATCCTTCTTTTTCTCCTCCTCTTTACCATGATCCATTTCCATTTAATGAGTAGTAAATATATTTTCCTTATGATTGTCTTAATAACCTTTTCTTTTCTCTAGCTTCCTTTAAGAATACAGGTATGTAAAACATGCAACATACAAAATCTCTGTTAATCAGTTGTTTATGTTACAAGTAAAGCTAGGAGTTAAGTTTTTGGATAGTCAAAAGTTATACTTGGATTTTCAACTGCGTTGGAAATTGGTTCACCTAATCCCTGCATTATTCGAGGATCAGCTATTTTGCACTTATGTACTGGTTGGTCTCATTGAAGGTATCTATAGATTTTGGAGTGCAAACCCAAGAAAGAAATTGCTCATTGTCTTGACAAAGTCAGTGTAACTTTAAAAGTCCTAGTGAAATAGGCATTTACTTATTGAAGGTATTCAGAGCTGGTGGGTAATCAGGTAAATCAATCCTGGAAACCTTACGGTAAGGTATCCCTTAACAAGAAAGGATGGGCTTAGTAGCTAGTTGCTGGCTGAGTTAGTCCCGTGGGGGTTGGAAAATTTAAGTGTAATAAAACTAATGCAAACTTCACTCTTCTGCAATAAGGTTGAAAAGTCCTGATTGAACTTCTGTCATGTGCCCAGTGCTGTGCTGGGTGTGTGTGTGGGAATAGAAAATGCTTGCTGTCTTTCCCTTAAGGTGTTTGTGCTCTGTATAGGAAGAAAAATGCATACTCACAAACATGCCCATGTCCAAACAAGGGGAGTTTTGAGAAATGCTCAATATAAGCCACAACTTCAAGTTGGTAAGACATTAGAGAACAGATTTTTCTGTTTGGAGGGGCCACAGTGAGGGAATGAGGAGGAAAGGCAGAATTTGCACTGATGGCCAGAAAAGAGTGACCTTGAAGGGGCAGGAGGGAGGGCTGCTGCTAGAGATGGCCCCGGAGTAGACCATGCACTTTTTGATTTGAGAACCAGAAGGTTGCCTCTGTTTCCTGTAGGATAACGCATTCATTTTATATATGCAGGGAATAAGGCCCAGAGCAGGGGAGTGACTTGCCCAAAGACAGAGATTTAGTAGCAAAGCTGAACCTAGAATCCAATTTCCCTGTCTCTCTGCTGAGTGCTTTTTCCATCAGTTCACTGTGTCCCAGCCAGACTCCTGAAAATGTGATTTTTTTTTTGTTTGCCCAAAGCGTCAAGACTTATGTAATACTGAATGTGGCCCATTTTGGATGGGCTTGCTTCTTTGCTATTTTAAGAGGCCTGCCGTGGTGACATCATTTATTTTTCTGATGTGATTAAAGAAAATGTCAGCTGGCATCTGAGGTGTTGGGAGGCAGGAGAAGGAGGGCATCATCAGTGTGGTCATGATATTAAGCTTCCAGAACATCCAGCCCTCGGCTTTTCACTTGACTCTCAGATGTGCTTGCTTAATCGGGGTAGGGCTTTTGCCACTGCTAGGCTTTGATCACAATGAGAGACCTCTTTGTGATTCCGTCTCTGATTTTCATCCTATTCCCTTGCAGGCAGTAACACATAGAATCTGTTTCCCTTTTTCCTTCGTCCTTTGTCCTGTTCCAGCCTAAAGCCACACAGAAGACAGATCTTTGTTGAGAGTTTGCTGAGCAGCAGGTACCGATCTAGGTTCTGAGCATGCAGTGGTAAACCAAATGAGTCCAATTCCTGTCTTCACGGACCTTATAAACCGTTAAACAGCTCATTAGGGGTGTAACAAAAGAGACATAGAGGGGGTGGCCTGGGCTAGGTAATGCCCGTTTAGGTTTTTATCCAGAGCTGACCTTGGAATGCTGACCTTTAAAAGGCAAATCTGACTTGGTAACTTGCTTTGTACAACTAAATCCTCTTGCCATTTAATTCATTCCCATTCTTTGATCAGCTAAAGCAGTGACTAGGCAACGTGGTGTCCAGACTGATTCATAGCTAGGAAGCAGGCCAAAAAAAATCACACTGGTTATAGAGATCAGTGGGGTGGAGAAGGGTCTGTTTGCTCCACATTGTTGGTTCGTGCATATAAATAGGGTCCTCTGCTTTCAGGCTGTGTTCTGTATGAGACTTACAGACTCATATAGAATAAACTAGGTATCAAGCATACCCTCTCAGGGATGGCACATGGTAAAATTCAGAAACCCAGGAAAGTTTTTGATTTCTGTCTCTGTATATTCTCCTCTTTTCTCCACTCCCCTTCCCCTTACCACATCCTTGCTCTAGGCCCTTGGGACTCAGAATATAGTATTGGTCCACTTACAACCAATGAGAATAGTTTGATTTTCTCATTAGAGTTAAGGGCCAATGAAAGTAGAGATGGGCCATGCCTCCAGACATGCAGTTGCTGCAGATTCAGACCTGTGTGGCCCCAGAGAGAACGCAGGAGCCGACTCCGTGCTCTGGGTTCTCAGGCAAGCTCCCTGTGCACTTGGAGGTGGTTGAATCCTGCTTTGGGATTTGCCTTGTGGCTGACACTGTGGTCTGTCTGAGGTGCTCTGTGATCAATAGCTAGACTATTTTTAGCCAGAGGTATTTTTACCATTTCGTATTCCTCTGAAGAGGTTCATAAATCAGTCATGTAAAATGAAATTTAAATAACTTGGTAGAGCTTTGCCTTTGGGAGGAGAAGCCGATGTTAAAGTGTTGTTTAAGAATAGAAGAGAGGCATCAATTTTAGATCCCACCCCCCTACTTCTGTAGGAGGTATCCGTAGGTTACTCGTTGGTTTCATGCCGCAGTACTTGTCTGGAAAAAGGAAAAGAGAAACTTAAGAATCTCTGTGTTGGTTAATGATTTTCAAGTAGAGATATAGTTGCACATTTCATGAATTCAGCAGAAATGCATTGATCCTGTATTGTGTGCTGGGTTCAGGTTAGGTGCAGGGGTACCTGCAGACAGTGAAGGAGCACGCAAAGTCCCTGAACTCACGGATGTAATGGTCAAATGGGGAAATGGCACACTGGTTCATTGTGATATGTGCCATTCACATGGTGATAGGGTACAAATTTCTGTAGAAAACACAATAAACCGTGTCATGTACACCTGGGCTTATGTCTGAGAATACTCCCTAGCAAGAGAGTCTGAGGCTAGAGAGACAGTTAATTGATAGTTAATTGTGGGGTCTTGGGAAGAGGAGGAGGAATGACCCTGGCAGAGAGAACAGCATATCCAAAAGTAAGCGTGGCTCCATGCAAAAATGAAGGAAGTTAAAATAGACGTAAGAAATGGTTTGTGGATAGCAGATTATAATAGATGATAGGATTCGTGTGTTGTCACTCATTCAAATGCATAGTTCAATGCCTGTGCAAAATTGCAGTGAGCACCACAGTGCATGAACACACATTTCCATTAATCTCTGCACGTGCTTCTAGGGTGTGTTGGTCACATGATAGCATGTCTTTGATTTTTCTGAATTAACCTGTCTTTAACCCATCTCAGAAGAAGTAATTGAGAGGATTCCATCTGTAAAAAATGAAATAATATTATCTATTTTTTCAGACTATATGGTCATCCTGTAAATGAATGAATGCATATGTGAATGGATATTTTTTCTAACTGAAGCTTTGGCTGTCTGGAAGGGGCTTTTTCACTCGTTGCTCCCCTTCTACTGTGTTGGTTTCTGGATGCCTATCAGTCTTACAGATTTGCAGATCCAGAGCTCATTCTGCATAATAATGAACTTCAAAGTCAGTTTCTTATATTGTACTGGTATTTTTTTTTTTAGTGTCAAATATTGCTTTAAATAAGCATATTTTCTACTGAAGCCTAAAACCTCGGATTTAATAATATTTGGCCTTTTTTTTTTTTTTTTTTTTTTTGGTAAAGAAGAAGTCAAAGATGGGGCGGGAAGTGGCTTAGAACCAGTTAAATTTCCTCAAGGCTGGTCTGTACCCACACTCTGATTGAGTTTCACTCAGGCTGGCCCTTATCTTCTCATCTGGCCTTCCAGCTTTCACATTGTAGTCTGAGTCACAGGGTTGAGAACTAGAAATAAAACCACACAAGCCTTCTACTGTTCTGTCCGATAGGCATCATATTATTCTTTTTCTTAGTCACATTTAACTAGCTTTGTAATTATGTGTTTATTTCAGTATTTCCTTCTTTCATTGTATGACTCTCTTACTACGCGTATCTATTACATGCTAATGTAAATAACTTATTTTTATGAAAAGTAACTATTTTCACAGAAATAATTTGGTGAAAAGAGTGGTATTGTTTTAAAAGTTTATGTGTAGCTAAATAGAAGGCAGCTGGACTTTGGTAGTTCCACATTCAGTCTGTTGCAAATTTGTTGTTTTGGTTGAAACAGATGAAAATCTAGTCTCCCACAGATACATAGCAGGAAAATGGAGGGGTATTTTAATACCCTTCTCAGATAATCGTGGATATTTTGCTTTGACGCTGTGCCAAATGTGACAGTTGGTAGTTTCTTAAAGAGTCATTGCAATGTGGGATCTGAAACCATATCAGTGAACATTTTGTACTTTCTTACGTTGAAATCTATTGGTCTATCTTGCACTTTGAATGGATATTTTACTGTTTGGAGAGTAATTATGAAAGAGGTTACAAATGCAATGTGTTTAACCATTTTTCTTTTCCATTCAGAAAAACCCCAAGATTCTGTGAGGAAATAAGAGGTGGTTCTGGATATTCATCCAGACTGAACAGGATGTGAATGAAAGGTGGATTTGAGATGTACACACATGATATTCCACAATTAGTCACTTGGTTTGAAGACCTTTTTCATCTAATAAAGATACCCTATACAATCTTGGTATAATGAACTTCTCCAGTCTTTGTCTTGTGTTTAACTTCTTTTTTAAAACAAAACCATAGTATACCGTCAGCCTTGTTTTAACTGTTTTTTTTTTCTGCCCTAGTTGATGTAATACATCTACCGACTGAAATTAGGTTAGCAGTTTGTGGCAAGTTGGTTGAAACATACAGAGGGTATTAACCTCTCAGCTTCAGGGCACAAGATAATTGGTTGAGAGAAGTTAGAAAAAAGACCCTTCTTTTCTATAACGTGGCATAACATTCCAGGATCCTATTAAAATTAATATTGTCATCATTAATATTAATTTTTTAAAGTTTCATATGGAACCAGTAGCAAAATATTATATGATTTAAAAATACAGCCACAATCATAAAAGGTGTTGCATTCAGATTTGTTCTCTTGCTTTTGGGATGCTAATCTCCTGAGATTAAACCATCAAATGTTGCTGCCTTCACATATCCTAGACTGTATATAATGAAAGCCCTGGAACAGTAAATGTGCACAGAAGCCAGGCGTGGTGGCTCACGCCTGTAATCCCAGGACTTTGGGAGGCTGAGGCAGGCAGATCACCTGAGGTCAGGAGTTTGAGAGCAGCCTGGCCAACATGAAGAAACCCTGTCTCTACTAAAAATACAACAAAATTAGCAGGGTGTTATGGCAGTTGCCTGTAATAATCCCAGCTACTTGGGAGGCTGAGGCAAGAGAATTGCTTGAACCCGGGAGTCAGAGGTTGCAGTGATCCAAGATCGCGTCATTGCACTCCAGCCTGTGCAGCAGAGCGGGACTCTGTCAAAAAAAAAAAAAAAAAAAAAAAAGTGCACCGCACAGAGATAAAAGACAGGAAAAATATACCGGATGTTGACAGTAGTTACTTCTGAGTGGTGGGATTTTGGGTTGTTTTTAGTTTCTTCCTTGTCCTTTATAAACATTAATGACAACAAACACTTATTCAATATTGTGTGTCAAACACAATGATATTGAGTGTTGGACTTAGAACAGAGGACAAAAGCTGATTCCCCCCCTGCCCAGTTGAATCCTCCAATAGGTCAGTTTTTATATTTTCCTTAATATATGTGAACCATTTCTATACTCAAATAAATATAGAAAATATCGACCAAAATGAATTTTTTAAAATGGTATCTTTTTTTTTTTTTTTTTAACTTTTGGTTGTTTGCCCTGTAAGTGCAGTGTGGAGACAGTTTCATCATTCAGTTATCCTAAATATCACCCAGGAAATCTCTACAACAGGCTTGTAGAGATTTAGATTCTCAGACTCCAAATGAATTGAAGCCTAAATGTTGGAAATAAGAAGTAGTAGCCATTTTCCTGTGGTGTGCTTCCAGAATACACCATCCCAAAGGACCTAAACTATAAGCAAGAACCATGAAAGGGCTGGGGGTACATTCACATGGACCTGCCCCTCTTTTGCTGATAGTTAAGATTCATGGCTCACGTAGGCAGCAGATCAAAGTGAATGATGGTAGAGCTTAAAAACTGGCGTGTGTTCATGGCCTGAATAATGAGGACCTTGAAAAGTACACAGCTATTGAGGACTGAGATGAAAACATCTGGAAATAAACTTGAAACTTGATGATGAAAAAAATTCTTTTCCAGAAGGACTCTTATTTGTTTTGTGTGGGTATTTCTTAGCTACTGAAAGATGATAGAATTATTATGGAATTAGGGTTTATGTTTGATCCTGGATAGGAAATTAGAAAAAAACGGGGGCTGGTATCTCTAGCATTTCTTTGAATGAATCATTATTAGAGGCAACCTGTTATCTGTTTTTATAAATATGTAATTCCCAAAGTTTTGCAGGGATGTGTGATTCTATAGGAAGTGTCAGAAAAGTTTCAGTATGGCCAAGTGTGATATATTTGTGAGAGAAAAATCTTCACTAATTGTAAAAGTGGCACACTGACTACTGGTACAGAAGAAAAGAGCTGGAAGTTACTATGAGCTGTTTTGCAAAGATCTTATGCAAAATTCTGACTTTTTAGCCAGACTTCCCTAAAGTTCTACTCAAGAAATTATTGAGCTCAATGGAAAATAAAGATCAAGTGGAGGCTGAGAAGATGCAGAGAAGCCAATGAATTTAATTGACTGTCTAGAACAACTGAATCAAGTTAAACAAAAATTAAGGTTCCTGAATCAAAATGGAAAGAGCCTGAAAGGACAGAAAGTAGAGTCTTTAGAATCTTGTGTAAATTGAATGTGGCAAAAACAATGAGAGGTCATTCCCTGAAGATTGAAAGAGATTTTGGAGACACGTAAAGGAAATACTATCCAACAGATAGTAAAATTACGGAATTCATTAGCTCCAGGGGGACTGGCAGAACATACAAGGATGATGACTGAAAGGATATTCATGGCTTCTTAGTGAGTAAAGACAATAGGGTGGAGAGAACTGTGGCAATATACACCTATTCAAGTGGTGATTACTGGGTCCTTGGATGGGAAAGAGAGTATGGAGAGGGGAACTGAGAGGCAAGGGCAAGGTGGGAGAAGGAGGAAAACTGTGTGTGTGCGCGTTTGGCTGGGTGTGTTTGGAGATGAGTGTGATGCTCATGAGGATGGCTACCAAGATAATGGTGGTGGTCTCAGGATAATGGAGTTTCAGGTGATCTTTCTTTTTTTATATTTCCAATGTGCTATTTGAATTTTGTTTTGTTTTGTTTTGTGACGTAGTCTCGCTCTGTTGCCAGGCTAGAGTTCAGTGGCACATCTAGGCTCACTACAGTCTCCGCCTCTCAGGTTCAAGTGATTCTCCTGCCTTAGCCTCCTGAGTAGCTGGGACTATAGGCATGGGCCACCATGCCCAGCTAATTTTTGTATTTTTAGTAGAGACAGGGTTTCACCATGTTGGCCAGGATGGTCTCGATCTCTTGACCTGGTGATCTGCCTGCCTCTGCCTCCCAAAGTGCTGGGATTACAGGCGTGAGCCACCGTGCCTGGCCCTATTTGAATTTTTTAAATAAAGAGCTTATATGGTTTATAAATCAGAAAAATACTATTTTCATATTTTCATAAAAAGTGAAAGGAAAATATAAGGTGGTAATAAAGTTATTAGAATTTTTCAGGATTTGTAATGTACTTGTGAATTATGTAGATAAAAGATTAGTCGAAGTATTTTGCTCAGCTTCTTAGGGGAGGGCGACCCATGCATTGCTTCTCTTATGTCCACACTAGAATAGTTTTCCCAGTGGTCTTCGGATTGACCTCGAGGTAGCTGTATGGGCTGCTTAGTTCTTAGCTCAAAAATATACTATTGGATAAGATGACTCATTTGATGTGCTGTTTTGGTGCTCAGCTTGGCCTCTTGCTCCTATACTTCCCCCCTCTGTAGTTTTCTCTCTTAGTAGCCAGACTTTAAAAATCCAAGTCAGAGTTTGTCTTAAAAGCAATACATCCAATGGTTTCCCATCTCATTTGTAATAAAATCTGAAGCCTCACAGTGACCTGTGAGGCCCTACCTGGCTCCCTCCTCCATGTAGACCCCCTTGCTATACCTCAGACCCACCTGCATGCCCCTGGTTTGTTCTCCTAAACCCCTGCATGGCTTATTCCTCCGGGCTTTCTCAGGTCTCTGTTCACATGTTACCCTATTCAAAAGGTTGTTTCTAACTTTGCTTTTTAGAATATTCCTCACTCCTTTTCTTCCTCTGTCACTGTCCCCTTGCATCCAGTTTCAATTTTCTTAGCACCTATGACATATATCTGACACATATTTATTTGTATGTTTTATAGTGACTATCTTCCTCTACTAAAGTGCGATCTCTAAATGTAATCACTAAGAGGTGATTACCTCTCTCATCATTGCCATGGAGTACTGCCTTGGGTGGTAACTGACACATAGCAGACACTCAATAAATATGTGTTGAATGAGTGAATTCCTTGCCTCATATTTCCATTTTGTCTTCTGACATTTTTGCCTCGCAGAGAAGTTGTCACATTCAACCATTTCCTGGAAGCAGCAGCTGAGAAGGAGGTTCAAGGGAAAGCCCGGCTCCAGGACTTTATTGAGAATCTGTTACAGCGGGTAGAACTGGCAGAGAAGCAGCTGGAATACTATCAGAGCCAGCAGGCCTCTGGCTTCCGCCGTGACCTCAGCGGGCACGTGGTGAGTCACCCCGGGCCGGCCACCAAGTGTGAGGTCCCTGTGGTTGGTGAGAATGGGCTGAGGGCAGAGAAAAGGGAGCAGAGTGACTTGCAGGGATTCTCTAGACACCATTTGAGAGCACTGCCCGGGCCATGCCTATCTTGTGAAAATGTCACTGGGGAGTCTAGGACACCTGGAAATAAAGTAAAGGTTGCATGTGCCATTTCCAGTCTGTCTTCGCCCTCCCACTCCACACCATGCTGAGTTGGTAAAAATCTATATATTTTTAAATTTGTAAAATAGCAGAGTGTCAAGTATTCAAAGAAATCGTTCATTTCAATTTTGATGTTCAAGTAGCTCCGAAGTTACTATCATGTTTTGGAGCTCTTCAAGAGAATCTTAGGAAATTCAGTAAAGTAAGATCAAATCACATTTACATTTTTTCCTTAATAGGGAGGCAAACACTGTTCAGCAGTCTCTATAGGTTAAAATTCTTTACGTAGATTTTCAAAAAGACTGAAAGATTCACAGGTGATAGTTCTAGGGTCGATTCCTGCATACAGTTTTGCATATAGTTTCAGGATTTTAAGAAACACCAAGAGCCCAGATGAGATCCCCGGATATGGATAAAGATTCAGGTTCTCATAAGTGGCTTGATCAGGATTCCCTTGGTCTCTTTGGAGGGCAGCGGGAGGTACAAATAACTGTACTCTAGGTGGGGGGGCAGGTCATCATATTTGCCTTCTCTACAGTTTTCTTGGTGGTATAAACCACAAAGCCAAAGAAAGATTTTGGATACTCCAAAGTGGTTTATTTATAACATTTTCATTACTTACTGAACTTTATTTATGTTTACTTTCATCCTAGAAGATTTTAAATTTTTTTTTTTTTTTTTTTTTACTGCTTCCATCCCCCCAGCAAATGGGCTCTAGTATAAGAAAAAGCAAAATAAGAAACTTTTATGCTGATCAAAAGATTAGCAGGGTTGCTGTTGGTTGATTTAAAATTTTACTTAGAGCTTTTTGGAAGCCAGTGTGAAAAGGAAACATGATTAAATAATAAAACTATTTGTCCAGAAGAAGGAATGAAATGAAAGGCAGGTGGATAAATGAAGGAAGACTGGAGAGGAAGAGAGTTAGGATGGAAAGAAATGAAGGAGGTCCTGCATGATGCCTGCTGTAATCATGCACACTAGGCCTTAGCGCAGCTCAGTGATAGAAGCCCCAGAACTTTCAGAACAAAAAAAGACTGGAAGGAAATTGTTACATCTGTGAGGTTTCCGGCACTATATTCAAAGCAGTTTCATCCATATAACATATTTATTATTTTCTAGGTGGGTGTCTGTGGTCTCCTACATGAAACACTTCTAAGGGGGAATTCACACCCCACGTTGATCTCTCTCTGTCTCCTCCTTGGGAAACCATGAGAGTGTCTAGCCCTGACTAGCTATGGCTGGAGGGACTATCTGAGCCTCCTTCTGCTGTCTTCTTTCATCCTGTGCTCTCAAGAGAGGGTTGGGGCATGAGGTTATGGTGCCCAGATGTGAGATGAAAAAGCCTGAAAATGCCTGGCTTCCAGTTTATTCTTAAGCTGCTTCTGACTGGGCAAGATAGTTCGTCTTCCTGGGCCTATAATTCTTCTGTAAAATGGAGGGGTTGGATTCAGTGCTTTCTAAGTTGTTTTGGCCGCTTAACTTATCTGAGCATTACCTGACTTTGATGGCTAGGAATTCTAAAATTAAAATGTAGCATTGACATTTTCATATTTAGAATTATAAGTCATCCAGAGCTAACTCCTATGAAATCCTCCTATACTCAGCCAAGAGGAATCTCAGAGAAAATAATGGAAGGCAAAGGGGAAGAAAGGAAGCCCATTCATTCTCTTTTAACATTGTTTTTGCTCACCTCTTTTGCTTAGTTTATTTTTTTGGCTTGAAAGTTGAACATTTTTAAAGAGACGTAGCCAGTCATTATTTTACATCATGCCAAATAATGCAATCAAAAGTTGGATAGCATTTTGGATCTTCTAGTCAGATATATACACACAAGATTATATCCAGTCGTGTTGCTTTACAATGCGACACATTCTGAGAAATGTGTGCTTGGGCAATTTTGTCATTGTGTGAACATCATAGAGTGTATTTACACAAACCTACGTGGTATAGCCTACTACATGCCTAGGCTATATGGTATGACCTATTACTCCCAGGCTATAAACCTGTACAGCATGTTACTGTACTGAATACTCTAGGTGATTGGAACACAATGATAAGTATTTATTTATCTAAACAGAGAAGATGCAGTAAAAATACTACATAAAAGGTAAGAAATGGTATAGCTGTAAAGGGTATTTACCATGAATGGAGTTTGCAGAATTGGAATTTGCTCTGGGTGAGTCAGTGAGTGTCTGGTACATGAATGTGAGGGCCTAGGACATTACTGTACACTGCTGTAGACTTTATGAACACTGTACACTTAGACTACACTAAATTTGTGTAAAACTTTTCTTTCAACAATAAATTAACCTTAGCTTACTATAACTTTTTTATCTTATAGACTTAAATTATTTTTTAACTTTTTGACTCTTTAGTAATAACAGCTTAAAACACAAGCATTATGTAGAATTTTTTTTAATTTTTAATTTTTGATTTCCATTGATTTGGGGGGAACAGGTGGTGTTTGGTTATATGAATAAGTTCTTTAGTGATGATTTCTGAGATTTTGGTGCACCCACCACCCGAGTGGTGTACACTGTACCCAAATTATAGTCTTTTATTCCTCACGCTCCTCCCACCCTTTCCTCCTCCACTTCCTGAGTCCCCAAAGTCCACTGTATCATTCTTATGCCTTTGCATTCTCATCACTTAGCTCCCACTTACGAATGAGAACATACGATGTTTGGTTTTCCATTCCTGAGTTGCTTCACTTAGACTAATGGTCTCCAATTCCATTTAGGTTGCTGAGAATGCCATTATTTATTTCCTTTTTATGGCTGAGTGGTATTCCACGGTGTATAGATAAACCACAATTTCTTTATCCATTTGTTGACTAATGGGCTTGGACATTTGGGCTGGTTCAATATTTTTGCAATTGCCAATTGTGCTGCTGTAAACATGTGTGAAATTATCTTTTTTGTATAATGACTTCTTTTCCTCTCAGTAGGTACCCAGTAGTGGGATTGCTGGATCAAATGGTAGTTCTACTTTTAGTTTTTTAAGAAATCTCCACGCTGTTTTCCATAGTGCTTCTACTAGTTTGCAATCCCACCAGCCATATGAAAGTGTTCTCTTTTTGTCACATCCCTGCCAACATGTATTTAAATTTTTTTAAAAAATTATGGCCATTCTTGCAGGAGTAAGATGGTATCACACGGTGGTTTTGATTTGCATTTCCCTGATCATTAGTGATGTGGAACATTTTTTCATATGTTTGTTGGCCATTTGTATATCTTCTTTTGGGAATGTCTATTCATGTCCTTAGTCTACTTCTGATGGGATTTTTTTCTTGCTAGTTTGTTTGAGTTCCTTGTAGATTCTGGATATTAGTCCTTTGTTGAATGTATAGATTGCAAAGGTTTTCTCCCACTCTGTGGGTTGTCTGCATACTCTGCTGATTGTTTCTTTTGCTGTGCAGAAGCTTTATTAGTTTAATTAAGTCCCATCTATTTCTCTTTGTTTTTGTTGCATTTGCTTTGTGGTTCTTGGTCATGAAATCTTTGCCTAGGCCAGTGTCTACAAGGGTTTTCCGATTTTATCTTCTAGAGTTTTTATGGTTGCAGGTCTTAGATTTAAGACCTTGATCCATCTTGAGTTAATTTTTGTATAAGGTGAGAGATGATTATCCAGTTTCATTCTCCTACATATGGTTTGCCAATTATGCCAGCACCATTTGTTAAAAAGAGTGGCCTTTCTCCACTTTATGTTTCCCTTTGCCTTGTCAAAGATCAGTTAGCTGTCAGTATTTGGCTTTATTTCTGGGTTATCTATTCTGTTCCATTGGTCTCTGTGCCTATTTTTATACTAGAGAAGTGCAACAATATTTTTCTTATGTCCTTTATTCAATAAGTTTTTTTTTCCTGTTTTTATGATTTAAAATTTTTCCGCTTTTAAGGTTTTTTTTGTTAAAATCGAAGACACAAATACACACATAGCCAGGATTATCAATATCCCTCTTCACATCTTGTCCCACTGGAAGGTCCTCAGAGGCTATAACATGTATTGAGCTGTTATCTCCTATGGTCACACGCCTTCTTTTGGAATACTTCCTGAAGGACCTACCTGAGGCTGTTTTCCAGATAACATTTTATTTTTATAGAACAGGTACACTCTAAAATAAAAAGATAAAAAGTATATGTAGTAAGTACACAAACCAGTAGCATAGTCATTTATTGTCATTATCAAGTATTATGCTCTGTACGTAATTGTATGTGCTATACTTCTATGTGACTGACAACACAGTAGTTTCATTTATACCAGCATCACCACAAACGTGTGATTCATTATGCTGCGACCTTATAACAGCTATGGTGCCACTCGGTGATAGGAATTTTTCGGCTTTATTATAATCTTATGGTACCACCCTCATATATGCAGTCTGTCATTGACCGATACATTGTTTTATAGTACATGACTGTGCATATGTGTGCATCACACACAAATGTACATGTACATGCATGCATATGCACACATAAATACATGCACAAAAATGTATACATACATATGTACATATACAAATGGTGGGAAATTAATAAATATTTATGTTTGTATCTTCTGTATTCCAAATACTATATCTGCCTTCACAGACTTGCTCTACTGAAGGAAAAATTTACTAATTCAAATAAAATAAAGCGCAGTTAGAATATAGCAAGAAATTTAGAGACGAGAGCTGCGTGTGAGTGGGGCATGATCAGGCTGTGGTGAGGGAACTGTTTGAGGGTTGGAGGGAGGATACGTTGCCCTAGGAAGACCAAGAATGAGGTATGTGATTTCTGAAAGGATTAGGCAGATGTGGCTTCCCCTTATTTCCATGTTTAGTGCTCTAAACTCTGCTTTTAACAATAGCCACATTATGAGACAGTCTGCAGACGCTGTAGGCCATTTTTTCTTGTAACAGTCTGTTTCATTGTCATACAGGTTGAGTATACCTTATCTGAAATACTTGAGACCAGAAATGTTTCAGATTTCATATTTTTTTAGATTTGGAATACTTGCATTCAGCTTACTGGTTCAGCATTCTTAATCCAAAATCAGAAATCCAAAGTGCTCCAGTATGAGTATTTCCTTGGAGGGTCATGTTGGCCCTCAAAAAGTTTCAGATTTTGGAGCTTTTGGATTTTGGGTGTTTGGATTAGGGATAGTCAACCTGCGGTAGTTAGCACTATGTGAAATTATATTCATTTGCTTATTAAGTAATTGTGTCTCCCTCCTCACTGGGAGCAGTTTCCTTAGTACCAATAAGTTCTGCACCCCGAAAATATGTGTTAAATGAATTACTGCTAGTCCTGATTTAGCAACCTGCAGGACATAAATGCAACGCTTAAAATAAGATTAACCAAGCTGTTTCATGACCTTCCATTTGATAGTTGTGTGAGTGATTTTGACAGATGGGATAGTAGGTCACTTTGTGTCTAATTCGACAGCATTTTTCAGAGCATAAAGTTAAAATATCTGCATAAGCATATTATATTTTTAGAAATCAGCCAGGTGAACAAGAACATAAATGCTCAAGGGAATTGAGGGAAAAAGATACAGATGCCAAAACATTATTTCAGCAAAGGCACTAAATGTGAGGGGAAGAAAATTTTTCCATAGCACAGAAGATTCTTAATGCTATAAGTCACCTTAGAAAGAAGCAACTTACATATCAGTCTAGGAATTTCACTGCTCTCTAGAGGTGGTAATGAGAAAAAGAGGGAAGAGGAGACAGGGAGGGAATCGACACTGTTTTTGCAGTGCAGCCTTAGTGGAGAGAGTGACAGCCAGGCTGGGGATGGTATTCCTCATTGTCCTAAAGGTGGGAGCTCAGGTGTGCAAGCAAGAAGGGGAGAGTGGGGAGTAGAGTCAAAACCTTCTTCCTCTTCTGCAGTGCACTGGGTTGAGAAGCTGTCCTTGTAGGGCTGAGGCTTCAGAAGCCAGGTTTCTGGGCTTTCTATACCTTCACTAAGCTGGGCCAAAAATATTATTCAAAACTTTCTTTGTTAAAAGCATCTGACTTATTCTTTGTCTCTATAGCCACAGATATCCTGGGAGGCCAGATTTGGTACTGGAAGATATTAAAGACATGGTGAATGTGTATTACAAGCTGAGCATCCCTAATCCAAAAACCTGACATTCCTTTTTTTTTTTTTTTTGAGGCGGAGTTTTGCTCTTGTTGCCCAGGTTGAAGTGCATTGGCACAATCTCGGCTCACTGCAACCTCCGCCTCCCAGGTTCAAGTGAGTCTCCTGCCTCAGCCTCCCAAGTAGCTGGGATTACAGGTACTCACCACCATTCCTGGCTCATTTTTTTGTATTTTTAGTAGTGATGGGGTTTTGCCATATTGGCCAGGCTGATCTCAAACTCCTGACCTCAGGTGATCTGCCCACCTCAGCCTCCCTAAGTGCTGGGATTACAGGAGTGAGACACCATACCCGGCCAAATCTGACATTCTAAATGTTCCAAAATCCAAAACTTTTTGAGTGTTCTAGGGTCATGCTCAAAGGAAATGCTCATTGGAGCATTTTGGTTTTCATATTTCTGGATTAGGGCTATTGGCAAATATTCTGAAATTCTAAATCTGAAGCACTTCTGGTCCTAAACATTTTGGATAAGAGTTAGACAAACCTATAGTTAGGTTGGCTTTTGGTACAAAGCTATTTATATATTTCCAACCTGGGAACTTGATCAAAGGCTCTCTTGATCCTCATCTTAATATCCTCCTCTCCCTAATTAAAAGGAAGACAAAAGTGTTGGACTAGGAGAAAATAGAAGTAGGTAGATGAGCTAAGTGGGAAGGTTTCCTATCTGAGACCAAAGGGGCCAGGAGGAACAGGGACCTTTTGTCTTCACAGGGACAGCAGAGGAAACTCAATGGTTGCTGTGATGATAAGCCCAGACCTCCACCTTAAACCTCATCATTTACAGGATCTTTGGAGAAATTCCAATTCAGCCATTGATTCCACTTAATTTATTGTCTACATACTTCTTTGCTCTTATATTTGTATACACAAACACATCCTTTTTAAGAAGACGGTACAGAATGAAGGCTCGCTCAGGCTTGCTCAGGCTTGGAGTCTGCTAACTTGGATCTGAAGCCCAGCCCTAACACTGGTAAAGCATTGAGGCTTCAAATCAGTTACTTAACTCTGCTACCTTAGTTTCCATCTGTAAAATTGGAATGATGATGCTTACCTCCTAGGGTGGCTGTGAGCATTAATCCTATCTGTTATATGGTCAGTATTTGACCTGGTATGTGACAACTAGACATGCACAATTTGTAGTACCCTTATATATGTGAGCTTCATGACCCATCTTTACTCATCTTTATCATGCATTTCCCTCTCAATAAGACACAGTAAAGTTCTTTCATTTCTTGAGGTCCCAGCAGGGTCCATTAGTGACATTCCTTGTCACTAAGATTGTAGTTCTAAAAACATTTTTGAAGTCAGAGATCACTTTGAACATGCGATAACACTGTTGGCCTTTTTCTCAGGGACAGAAGCATACACACACACACGTATTCTCTCTCTCTCTCTCTCTCTCTCTCTCTCTCTCTGTTTTGCATAAAATTCCAAAGGGTGGTATGTATACATACGTATGCAACAAATCACTGAACTGCCACTTACATATATACAAACAGTAAAGTGAACACATTTTGTTATGCCCTAATAATGAAAAAAAAAAATAAGGAGGAAAGATTTAAAGGAAGAAAAACCCTATTTATTTTTATAGTTTAGACATTGGCTAAAGTTCACTGAAGAGGCCCAGCTGAGAAATACTTATTGGTGATGGTGGAGTAGACAACAAGAAAATTGATGCCAGTGCCTTCAGGATCCTCAGAAGCTACCAGCCTGGCATTTGCTGGAGCCATCTGTCCCACCTTCTTTGTGTGTTCCATAATCTTTGGGACCTCATGTGAGGATGGTGCCTTTTTCTGTTACAATTTACTAATCTCAAGCCAAACACAGCCTACATGAGCAGGGTCAAAATATTGCTGAGTTCTGATTGTGTCAAAAGACAGAATACAAGAATCCCATCTTGCCTCCTCATGACATGAGCCTCATTTTATTTCTTTTATTTATTTATTTTTAAGGAACCTCTTGTGGCTTGCTCCAGACAGAAGAATATGGGCAGTGATCCTGTTAGCCTGAACTTGGGTTTTCAGATTATAGCAGGGACACGTGTCGTGGCCACACTGGCCCAAATACCAAGGTGGCCTTTTCTCCACATTTTAGTTGTTTCTCTTCTGTCGGTCTGCCTGCTAATGTGATATCACTTGTTCTAGTGAAAGCTACATGAGGAAGATCAGGATCAGGAGGATGAAAATATACTGGATCTGCCTATAAACTGGATGGTGACATCTCTATCACAAAATGATAATTATCAATTTGTTCTGCAGATGAGAATATTTCAAGCCCAGCCACAAAAGTGCATGCAGATGTTTTATTGCATGAATTATTAGAAATGGGAAGTTATCTCGATGATAGATGGACTCAGCGAGAGTTGTGGGATTGTTCTTCATATTCTCTCATTTTAGAAATGATGTATTATAGGCAAGAAGCCTTTTATGTCAATGTTCCCCTTAGTTGATACATCGTGATAATCTGGCCATAGCTATAGATTAGCTGCAAATACAGCTTGAATCAATCAAGAAATCATGGCAGATCATTCCAGGTTTTTGAATTTTATATATTTATTTTATTTTTATATATGTATGTATGTTTGTTTGTATTTTATTTCAGTAGTTTTTGGGGAACAGGTGGTGTTTGGTTGCATGAATAAATAGTGATGATTTCTGAGATTTTGGTCCATCCATCATGCGAGCAGTGTATGCTATACCAATATGTTGTCTTTTATCCCTTACCCCACTCCTTGGAGAACTAAAAATAGAACTACTGTTTGATCCAGCAATCCCACTATTGGGTATCTACCCAAAGGAAAAGAAGCAAATTATATGAGAAAGACACACACACACACACATGTTTATAGCAGCAAAATTTTCAACTGCAAAAGTATGGAACCAGCCTAAATGCCCATCAACCAATGAGTGGATAAAGAAAATGTGGTATACATACACCATGGAATACTACTCAGCCATAAAATGGAATGAAATAATGGTCTTCACGGCAACTTGGATGGAACTGGAGGACATTCTTCTAAGTGAAGTAACTCAGGAATGGAAAACCAAGTTCTCACTTTTAAGTGGGAGCTAAGCTATGAGGATGCAAAGGCATGCCAGTATTTGAAAACACATTTCTTCTAATGTTGCTCTATCGGGAGGCTCTTTTGAGGGTTGGAGATTTTTGAGATCTGCTGACATAGACTTCTTGGCAATCTCAGAACAAATGCCCACAGAGGCTCCTGGAGTAAGCAAGCAAAGGCTGAGCATGAGACATTCTTGTTCACCAATGTGACGGATGGTGCTGCAGGTCATGCTATCAGTGACAGTCACTGACTCCCTGAATGGGAATGCAGTGTTTTTAGAAAATACAAGAAATATTTTAAACCAAATCCAGCCTTCAAATGCAGTAACATCTTTTCTTATTTGTTTTCCTTCAGCTTACAGACATCTCCTCAAATAGGAAACCCAAATGCCTGTATGTATGTCTTTTTATACTTGGACCATTTGATAATGTTTGTATTGTGTGTTTTCCTATTGCATTTTATATGAGATCATGTCTATTTTATATGATATCATACTATAAATGAATTTGAAAGGCTTAAGCGGAAACTCACCTGTATGTACCTAACTTTGTGAAAAGTTGATGTGACTTTTCAGTATCCTACTAGTCTATTAGTCTATTAGTATATTATCTATTAGTCCAGTATGATGGTACTGGAGAAGTATTTTTATAGTATTATGTAGTATAACTTTTTCTTATTGAGGTATAGTGTGGTCATAATAACTCTATAGTACTGTTAATGTAGTTCATGTATTACATTGTTTATGTAAATTCATACCGGGAGTCATATGCTTTACAACATCTATGCAGTGAATTTGTCTAAGTCCTCTAGTCATCACTTAAAGAGTCAAGAGACATGGGTTCTGGTCCCGTCTTCTCCATAGACCAACTGTGTGTATTATTCTGGGTAGTCATTGACATTTTCTGGGCCTCAGTCTTATCACTATAAATAGGACTAGTAATATCTCCTTGGGAATTTAGTACCATTTGATCATTTCATGGGGGCCACAGGAATTTTTGGAAGAAAAATACCCATATATGTGATTTGTCTTTGGTGTAGCATTATCACCACTGTAGCATGTAGGAGAGATTGTGCCATGAGTAGTTATTCTTTTAAGATTTTAAAGAAATCTTTCTTTCACTTCTTCTCCACTCCCTCCAACCATCTGTAGAAGCCGAGGGCACACACATTCGGTGTGTAACCACCCTGATCTCAAGGCCCATTTCCATCCAAAGGGAAGGAACTACCTGAAAAAGGCCAAGGATGACAGAGCCAGCATTCAGCCTGCCAAGGCCATTCATGAACAGGCCGAGTCCTCAAGAGACCTCTGCAGACCTCCAAAGAAAGGGGAGCTCCTGGGGTTTGGCCGCAAAGGCAACATCAGGCCCAAAATGGCTAAAAAAAAGCCAACAGCCATTGTGAACATCATCTAAAAGGGTGGGTGTTGCTGGACCAGTTATCGCTGGGCTTTGGGGAACGTTCTTCCAGGGGCCAGCAGTAATGTCTTTCTGGAAACATTCCATAGTAAGACACATTGGAAGAGCCAAGGGCATAACACAGGCAAGCACCTCGATTAACCAGAGCTTAGCAAATGAGAATCTTAGTGAACCAGAATTGTATGAAGACCCCCTTTTAGAAGCTTGCAAATTACGGAAATAATAAAAACATTAAATCAATCTTAAAGCCCTAACTTCTAAAGTAACTGATCCAGTCTCCAGCAATCTTGGCCTCTGGGCTTCTATGCAGTGGTCGTTAATTTTCAGGCCCAAGGCCACACAAGATGTCAGGCCTAGGGAGAAAAGTCATCTGTGCCCACTGCTCTCCTAAGTGTGAGGCAAAGAATGGAGTGTAAAGTTCTGTTCATAGCAGTAAAATGAAGATCGTTGTGTTTGTGTATAACCTTCCCCTCAGTTAATTTGAAAGCCTCCAAAATAAGGATTCCCATTCCCCGAGTATTCTGGTTAATCAAGATTTCAGTTTCTGGGTTGCTCCAGGGACTCGTTCAGTCAGACTTCAGTTCTCATTTCGACAGAGTGTCTTTCAGTTTGTTCATTTGATTGAGGTTTTTTGGGGGCCTAGATGCATGTTTATTCAGATTTTTGTACACCTCTGCCGTCTTCTTTGACTGAGTATTCTGCACCTGCAGACCACGCTGCCAGCCTCTGTCTTAATAGCTACTTCTGTGGATATGGCTGGGGAGCCCAGTAAAACCCTCTTTTGATCAGCACCCAGTGTGGGCTCAGTGTCTAGGTGATTGAAATGACAGTGGACTGCATGCTTGGTGCATCGTGACCATCCTGGAAGCACTGCAGGTGTCGCCAAGCCGTTTCCTAAGATCTGCGTCCCAGACAGTGTCAGTGGCCCTTTCTCTGTCTATTGTGGGCATGACTTTCTCTTTGCTGGCTTCACTTTTCCACTGGGTGGTTCACTTGACCTCCTGCCGCTTCTGTGCCCTGTTAAGGCTTCAGGTATCTTTCAACCAAGTATCTGAAGTGTTCACTGTATGTTGCATTCTAAAGTAATTTCTGAAATAAACAATGCATGTAGGAGCCAGAATCTGACACTGTCTTCCCCTCTTTCCCTCCCTAAAATGGCATTTTTTTTCCACAGAGCTATCTGTTTAAAATTTCCTGCTGTATGATTTTCAAGAATGAATTTCTATGTTATTTTTTCCTTAAATTTAGCAATATCATCAGGTTTCATGCAGAGTTTACAAGTGCTGACATTTTTCTGAAAACATGAATAATTTTGTCCACAAATATATACATATATACATATATAAAAAACACATACAAACTATATATGTTAAGTATATTAATAATTTATTTTTAAATACTCATGGAGAAAGTGTGTGTTTGTGGTGGGTGGTTTTTAAACTAGATATGTTTGTTCATGTAAACTGAATTCTCTTATTTAAAAAAAGAACTAACCTAATTAACATTGGAAGAATTATGATTGTTATTGCAATAAGCATCAAATTAGCAGTGCATTAAAAATAGTTAATAAAGCAGTTACTTAAAATGCCAGTAACTTATCATTATACAAACATTTTGAACCTCCTATAGTGAAAATGTTCATTTTTGAATCTTCACTTTGACTTTTGGCTTATAAGAGTGGATCATTCCTATGATATATAGGCAGCTATCAAGTGGGGAAAAACATTGCTGTGAATATCACTGTTTAGGCTAATATTGTAAAAGTTGTAATGTTATAATTATTATTAATTTGGAGAATTAACTTCCTCTTCTAAAGTTATTTATTATTGATGCTTATACCATGATTGCACTTTAGCCTTTACATACTAAAAACATGACTTGTTAGTTCTATTGCATGATCTTTGTCCCATAATGTGTGTGCAATGACAACTTGTTTCTGTTTTATTTAAAGTAACTGACATTTTGGATTTTCATCTAACATACCTAGAGGGCATGGCAACTCTCTTTGACAGTGGTACCCCGTGATCTTCAGAAAGTACCATAATGTCATCCTACTCTATATTTCACAAGACAAATTATTTTGAGATTTGTTTATTATATTAAATTTTTTTTAAGTTCCCACTAAATTTTGACCCCCATATAAAACAAAAAGTGTTATGTGTGTTGTGCTTCCTTAGAGACATAAATTTAGTGTCAAAACATGGGAGATGGCTTACTCAGAAGCATATTCCACTTAACACACCATGGCCTGAGCTATGTGCCATGTCCCATTTGTGTCTTATTTTTAAATATTTTCTTTGTCCACATGGGTGGTTGACCTTAGAGGTAAGGCAGTTGCTTTTTTGAAGAAATTACCAAAGTTTCTGGGAAACTATGTTCAAGGTTAAACTGGTGAATAGATTTAATTTTATATGTTTTGTAGGGAAGAAATCTTCCTTTGAACTGTTTTTCTTGCTTTTTCCCTTTTTCTCAAACTAGGTTACAGATTCTTATCTGCAAGGTTCAAGTTGCTTAGACAGTTTTCCAGTATTCTGCAGGGCCAGTCAGTTGTACAGAAGTTGGAATATTCTGTTCCCAGAATTAAAGAAGTTTTTAGATTATGAAATATTATGATAATAAAGCTATATTTCTGACTAATGTGTTGATATGTTTTGTCTAGTTGGAGTGATTTTGGGGAGCCAAGTATGTTGGTCCACTAACAGGAAACAAAATGGTGCTCCATGAATAAGCTGTTCATCATACACATAAATCACCAGGATCTTGTGCACCTATAGGTTTTCTTGAAAACTTAGCTAGATCATTTTTGTTCATCATAATGCCTATATCTAAGTTATTTTTACATATGTTCACATTGAGACAGCTTCATTAAAAGCCCATTTGGCACTTTTCCGCATCCTCCTCCACAACCATGAGTAATTTTCCTACACTGTATTTTTAAACTTGTCAGCTCTTAGCAATTCACAAACAGATTTCACAGTATATATCCCAGCCTATATATGCTATACATCCAAGACATTGCAAAGCCCAGAGGGTGATCAGGATAGATAACAGACAGAAGTGTATGACTGATGGAATTACTCAGCCATTGTTCTTTTAAGAACCATGCAATCAGAAAAATTTAGGGGACTCCATTTGTTTAGGAGCTGTGAGAATTATTCGGGAGATGACCTTAGTCTGCCCTTTTAGTTGACCCTTGAACAATGCAAGGGTTAGGGACACCAACCCCTGCATAATTCACAATCCATGAGTAACTTTTGACTGCTCAAAAACTTAACTGCTGATAGCCTACTGTTGACCAGAAGCCATACTGATAACATAGTTAACACATATTTTGTATGTGAAATGTATTATCTACCGCATCCTTACAATCAAACTAGAGAAAAGAAAATGTTAGAAAGTCATAAGGAAGAGAAGATACAGTTATGTTTATTAAGTGGAAGTGGATCATCATCAAGGTCTTCATCCTCATTGTCTTCACATTGGATGGGCTGAAGAGGAAGAGGAGGAGGGGTTTGTCTTGCTGCCTTTGGTGGCAGAAGAAGAAATCGGGATAGAAGTGGACCCACACAGTTCAAACCTGTATCATTCAAGAGTCAACTGTAGTTATGCCAAGGTTAATGGGTTCGCCAGGTGATAGTGTTTTTGAAAAATAGCTGTGACATTCCTGATTATCTCAGTTGATTAGAAAGCATAAATCTTGATTCTTGATTCAAGATACAAGCAGTATCTTGATTCTGCTCAATCTGGATCCTTCAGAAGTGAATTCGAGGGGCGGCATGCCTGCACGATCCCAAACACAAGCCCTGGAGCAATTTCAAATGTTTAAATGATGGAGAGCTTTAGAAATTGAATTCCTTTTTGTAGAATTAAGTGAATGCTTTTGTTCCTTTTTTTTTTTGTTCATATTCTGGGTCGGAACACATCTGAAATTTTCACTTAAGAAAGGAGTATTCAATCTGTAGCCCTATGTTACATTTACTCTGGATTTTCAGCTAGTATTCCAGGATGGAAAAGAGTTTTTGCAGTAGAGGAACCTCACATATAAGCAGGCTACATTCTCCTTCCCACCTGGTAATGGGGACACTGATACATTTTGCATATGTGGAGGTAGATACCTTGGATGGTAAATGAGAACTTCTTTGGTATCAATGTCCTGTGAGAAAAGGAGACATGAGTGCTGCCCTTAAGCACCTGAGGTGTTATCACATGGAAAAATACATATTTTGTGTGGCTGCAAAAGATATTACCAAAGTCAGTGAGAGAAAGTTCTGCAGAAGCAGATGTCAAATCACTCAATGGAAAAATGTTTAAATGCAACAGAATAGGTCACCTAGTTAAAAAGTGAGCTCCTGTCTCTGAGCTACTCTTTCCTTTATGTTAGATTGGGATTCTACATTGGGTTGGGAATTGGGCTGGGTTCTCCCAAAAATACTTGTAGCCTTGGGATTCTACTGTTTTATATATATATACTGATGCTACATTAATGTAAATGTTGGCCACATAAAACTTAGTGTTGACATGGTAACTTGATTTTGGAGATTTTATTTCACTGACTTGGGCTTTGCAAAGTTTGTAAACTTTGTAAAGTTACAAAGATAACACGCACCCATATTTATTCTTACAGAATCCTTTTGAAGCAAGTAGGGCTGAGGAGGTACAATTTTCTACTCTTAGCAGGTGGAGAAACAGCAGTTGGGGAAATGGGAGATGTACATCTGGTACTATTACCTCAGCATGATGTGCTTCTTGGAACAGAAGCATCTCACCTCCCTGAATCTGATTTCAGTGTTTAAAGAGAAGGTACATTTTTTGTTACGACATGGCTCCTGAATGCAAGCCAGGAACCTCATCTGGTGTTCAGTTAAATCAACAGCAGTTCTTTCCAGCACTGGGAGAGAAACTGGCAGCGCTGGACTTAGTGAGAGATGGTGTGTGTCATGTCAGGCTCCAGCATCGTGCCTTCTTCAGGCATTTTCCAGGTAGTTTTGATTATCCTTCAACTTTTGCCTTTCTTATGAATATACTTAAGAAGGTGACATCATCACATTTTGCAATGAAGGTGGGGCTTATGATGGCTTGAAAGGGTTTCCAGGGCCCAGGAGTGCCTTTGTGACAGAGCTAGAGTCAGAAGAAATTACCTTCTATATCTCAGCCAATGCTTCTTCACCTCCTCATTGACAAAAGTCTAGAAAATGGTCCTAAATGCATTTGTTGATTACATAAAGTTTCTCAATATCCTAGAATTCTGTTTAACATTTATGATCAGTTATTGCACCTATGCAAGCCACTGTGGGGGATATAGACATTGCCACTCTGTAAGCTCTAGACCTCTGCCACCCCTTACAACTGAGCCACTCCAACTTGCGAAGGAATCTCAAAGTCCCAGATTGAAGTCTGTTAGACTTAGTGCCTGTGTTTGTGGACATTTCACATGGGTTGTTTGCTGACTGACAAATGGCATTGTTCACTTTGGTTGAGAACCCATATTATAGAGAAACAAAAAGATGGTTTTATATCTCAACCTCTCCTCTTTCCAAGCCCTAATTCTTTGTTCAAGGAGGGGACCCCACATCCCCATTATCATGAATGTATTTTATTTTTATCCTTAAGTGTGCCTGTAGCTTGACATTATAGCTAACACTTCTCATGTAGTCCTAAACACAAAGGTCTGGTAGAGGGAACCAAGATTCGTAAAGGGTGAGGGATACCCGAGGAACTTAGAGTCACTAAGTTAACTCAGGGATAAGGGCAAGTGGAGTGGACACGCAGTTAGTTACTGGGATGAAGATCAGAGCTTTGAATTTGCCCTGCATTCCCTGGCTCTGGGCCGCCTCTGTGCTCCGGCCAGCACTAGACCTCTTGCTCCTTTCCAACAACTGCCTTCCTTTCAGAGCCTTGCAGCTAGCTACCCTGCTCTCTCCAGGCACTGCTTCCCTGACGTGTTGTGTCTTCTGCCTGGAATGGCCTTCTCGTTCTTCTTCATCTAGTTAATTTCTGTTCAGCCTTCAGATTTCAGATCAATTGTCACTTCCCCAAGGCAGCTTCATAACTCTCAGAATACCATGTACCTGATCTTTGTAGGACTGATTCCAGCTACCCCTTTATAATGTTTACTGGTGTGACGACTTGACTCATACCTGCCTTCCCACTGTTCTGTCATTTCCATAACAAGGGGCTAAGTCTGTACCTTTCATCCCTAGTGTGTCCCCAGTGCCAGTTGCACTACTCAGCATAGAGTGGGTCCTCAATAGGGTATTTGTGGAGTACGGGAGCATCACTGGTCTCAGATATGCTAAAAAACAAAAGTACAGTGAGAAAATGGACTTTCTTCCCGCTGGGGAAGATCAAAGAGGAAATAGTGTTTGCAGAATGAACAGATTTGGAGTTAGCAAAACAGAGCAGAGCATTTTAGGCGGTCTGAGCGTGGTCATGGAGGTAGAAAGCATAGGACAAGTAAGCCCTGGGCAGTAACATAATTTTTCCTTGTATATTCATTTCTTGGCCATTCTGTCTCCCTGTTTTGAGGGCAAGCGCCTTGCCCCTCAGGTCTGCGTCTATCCTGTAGTGTTGTATCCCACTGTGAGAAAACTGTATCTGTCCTTATGCTCCAGCAGCTAACCCTGGGCCTGCCACTGTGTAGGGACTCAGGAGACCCAGTGAGACAGCGTCATTCCTGGAACCTGGGCAGGGGCTCAGCTTGCCAGAGGGACAAGTAGCTCCAGCTCTAGGAAGAGAACTACAAAGGTAAGGAATCAGGCAGGGCATTGGAGCACTCTGCTTCTAAGGGTCCTTCCAGCAAGGAGTTCTCTATTCTGTCCCATTAGTCTATGTGTCTGTTTTTGTACTGGTACCATGCTGTTTTCTTTACTGTAGGCTTGTAGTACAGTTTGAAATTGGGTAGCATGTTGACTTCAACTTTGTTCTTTTTGCTTAGGATTGTCTTGGCTATTTGGGCTCTTTTTTTGGTTTCATATGAATTTTAAAACTAATGAGAACAAAAAATGAATCATATGAATTTTAAAACTAATGAAAACAAAGGGACAATGTACCAGAATCTCTGGGACACAGCTAAAGTAGTGTTAAGAGGGGAATTTATAGCACTAAATACCCACATCAAAAAACTAGAAAGATCTCAAATTAACAACCTAACACCACAACTAAAAGAACTAGAGAACCAAGACCAAACAAACCACAAAGCTAGCAGAAGACAAGAAAAAAAGAAAACTTCAGGCCAGTATCCCTGATGAACATTAATGCAAAAATCCTCAATAAAATCCAGCAGCACATCAAAAAGCTTATCCACCACCACCAGGTTTGCTTCTTCCCTGGGATACAAGGTTCGTTCAATATATGCAAATCAATGAATGTAATTCATTACATAAGCTGAAATAAAGACAAACACCACATGATTATATCAATAGATGCAGAAAAGGCCTTCTGTAAAATTCAACATTCCTTCATGTTAAAAACTCTCAATAAACTATGTATTGAAGGAATACACCTCAAAACAACAAGAGCCATTTATGCAAACCCACAGCCAATATCATAATGAATGGGCAAAACTGGAAGCATTCCCCTTGAAAACCAGCACAAGACAAGGATGTCCTTTCTCACCGCTCCTGTTCAACAACGTATTGAAAGTTCTGGCCAGGGCAATCAAGCAAGAAAAAGAAAGAAAGGGTATTCAAATAGGGAGAGAGAAAGTCAAATTATCTATGTTTGCAGATGACGTGATCTAGAAAATCCCATCATCTCAGCCAAAAGCTTCTTAAGCTGATAAGCAACTTCAACAAACTATCAGGATGCAAAATCAGTGTGCAAAAATTGTTAACATTTCCATACACCAGCAACAGGCATGCAGAGATTCAAATCATGAATGAACTCCCATTCACAATTGCTACAAAAAGAACAAAGGTTGTGAAGGACCTCTTCAAGGAGAACTACAAACCAGTGCTCAAAGAAATAAGAGAGGACACAAACAAATGGAAAAACATTCCATGCTCATGGATAGGAAGAATCAATATCATGAAAATGGTCATACTACCCAAAATAATCTATAGATTCAGTGCTATTCCCATTAAACTACCATTGAGCCCCATCTGATCTGAATGCTCTTCCTTAAACGAAGGCAGTTCATAGCTGATGCTGGTCCTCTCAGGCATAGCATGGGCTTTGGTAGAGCAAGTTGCAAAGAGAAAAGCTTGGCTAACAGGCAACTCTCCCTTCTCAAGTGGTAACATAAACTCCTCTGAGATTACTGTATAGCAATGGTTGTCAAACCCTGGTGGATATCACAGTTATCTCTGGAATTTAGTAAAAATACAAAGGCATCTGATGTTTCCTATTAGCTCTCCACCTAATTCTGATACACACCAAAGATGTAAACTACTATTCTATGATAAGGCGGTATTTCCCAAAGTGTGTTCCATAGATCTCTAGTTCCTCCGATCCATACTAGTTAAATAAATGAATTGTCAGGCTAAAGATATTTCCCTACTACTGCAGACGGTTCAGCATTATGACAATGCAAATGTACATTGTGAGTCTTTTAGAAAAGAAAGTATACAAATGCTTCCTAAACTTATTTGACCGTTGAACTGTTTCTTCTTCTAAGGAAACATGCACATCTGCAAACCCAGTAGTTACTGTTCAGAATATATTACAGAAACACTTCAAATGTAGAATCACTGAACACCCCTCTGTCTTCTTAGGAAAACTTTTAGCCCTCTGTCTTAAGGCAATTCTCAATTGTCAGCCAGAGTGGTCAAATTTTAGGTGATTTGGGGTTTATCTAACACTTCACTTTTAAAAGTGGTCTGTGGACCAGCAGTATTCACCATCACTTGGAAGTTTGTTGGAAATGAGGAATCCCAGGTCTCACCCTAGATCTATTGAATTGGAATCTGCATCTTAATAGGATTTTTGGGTAATTCATTTGCATTCACCAAGAGAAGCAGAGGTTTTTAACCAGAAATATGAGGAGGAGCCATCTAATATGCAAATATTGGCCCTCTCCTCACTGTCCTCTATCGAAACATCTGAATCATTCCTGTAAACAACGTGAAACAGAAGCATGTCTGTAGATAATACTGATAAACTCACTAGATCTTCCTTTCTTTGGTTCAGTTTTTCTTTTTTTTTTTTTTATTTATTTTTATTTTTTTTTATTTTTATTATTATTTTTTTTTAAAGCCAGTCAAATTCAGTTTTTCAAAGGCTGGGCTCCTGACTGAGAGTCACACATAGCAATCCTCCTAGATTCAGGATTACTAGCAAGAAGCAAACATTTCCTAAAACTTACACTGTTTCTCAGCCAATAAATT
>CAUYQU010061870.1:0-94522 GCA_963574635.1 Cheracebus regulus | reverse complement strand
GGGGAGAGTTCTGTTCGAGAGGCTGGCACCGGCAGCCACACTGTGTTTAGAGATGCACCTGTGATGAATGCTCCTATAAACTGGTTCTCTGATGGAGAAATCTGAGGCCTGGGATAATTTCAGTGTTGGGCCCAGGTCAAGAATTGCAAACACTTAACTCAGAGGCTACGTCCATGAAGCAGTTCAAAGAGAGAAAGGAGCTACCATTTGGCTGAACACCTACTATATGCATGATGGACCTTGCCTGATTTAATCCTTACAGTAAACTCTGAAGCCAGGTGCTACCATGGATACCCACTGTAGAGCCAGTGAAACGGCTCTGAGAGGGAATGGGATTGCCCGAGATCCTACAGCTCGGAGATGGTGGAGTGGAGATGGAACCCACGTTCTCCCATTCAATTGATGTGTTCCAAGTACTCACTCTGCTAGGTGAGGCCTCTGGCAACGTGGAGGTGAATGAGACGCACTCCCGGTCCCTGAGGTGTCTGGCTGGGGAGATAGGCCAGAGACCTCACAAAGTGACAGTGCTGCAATGGAGCAGCTCGGGGGTCCGAGGGAGCAGTCAGGGAAGGCTTCTTGGAGGTGGTGATGATCTACGCCAAGAGTTACCAGCCTACGAGGTTCACGATGGCGGAGGCTGCATTTATCCTGGTCGCCGTGGTTGCACAGCATTGAGATGTTGTAGGCACCCAAACGTATGCATTGAATCACTGAACAAGTAGGCAGTTAGTCAAGGTAAGAGGAAGTGGTTGTGGTAGACAGAATAATAGCCCCCACAGATAGCCACCTCCTTGTCCCCAGGACCTGTGATGATGTTACCTTACAGTGTAAAAGGGACTTTGCAGATGAGATTAGGGGTAAGGAGTCTTGAGATGGGGAGACTATCCTGGATTATCTGGGTAGGTCCAATTGAACCACCGTAAAAGCAGTGAGCTCTTCCTGACCGTGTTCAGAGGGAGGTGTGACTATGGAAAAATGACTGGAGAGAGGCGACGCTGTGGCTTTGAAGATGGAAGGAGAAGGCCAGGAGCCAAGGAATGCAGGATCTGGCACAGACAGGAGGACAGGCGCCCTCCAGAGCCTCCGGAAAGCAGTGCAGCCCCGGCACCTTGATTTTAGCCCAGTAAGACCTATGACTGACTTCTGATCTCCAGAACCGTCAAGTTTAAACTGGTGTTGTTTGGGCCAGGCACATGGCTCACGCCTGTAATCCCAGCACTTTGGGAGGCCTAGGTGGGCAGATCATGAGGTCAGGAGATCGAGACCATCTTGACTGACACAGTGAAACCCCGTATCTGCTAAAAATACAAAAAATTAGCCGGGTGTGGTGGCGCGTGCCTGTAGTCCCAGCTACTCGGGAGGCTGAGGCAGGAGAATCGCTCGAACCCAGGAGGTGGAGGCTGCAGTGAGCTGAGATCACGCTGCTGTACTCCAGCCTGGGTGGCAGAGGGAGACTCTGTCTCAACACAAATAAATAAAAACATAAGTAAATAAATTGGTGTTGTTTTAAGCCTTATAAGTTTGTGGAAATTTGTTACAGTAGTAATAGGAAACTAATACAGTGGAAGACAGTTCCAGGCAGAGAGAACAGCATGTGCAAAGGCCTGGAGGTAAGAACATGGCCTGTGCAGCAGACTGCCAGCAGGGGGTGCCAAGGCTGGTGTGCCTACTGCTGCTTCCTGCCCTCTCTACCAAGACACACTGGCACTGAGATAGGTCAGGTTCCCCAGCACCAGTAGACATCTGAAGTCTCCGTGTGCCCCTCATGTGCACACCCAGGGGGCGTCCTCTGGAAAGCCAGCCAGGGAAGACACATTGGCAGGTCACCCCGGGAGAAGAACCCCTGCTCGTCTCTGGCCTGCCTTCTTTCCAGGGATTTTATGAGACAACGCGGGATAGGGCACTCTGGAAAAGGGAGGGAAGCTTGGCCAATGTAAGGGATGTTTCGCTGTCGGGATGGAGCCTAAGGGTTCTGAGTTAAACCATTCTTGCATTGCTAGAAAGAAATACCTGGCTGGGTGCGGTGGCTCACACCTGTAATCCCAGCACTTTGAGAGGCCAAGGTGGGCAGATTGCTTGAGGTCAGGAGTTTGAGACCAGCCTGGGAAACATGGCGAAATCCCGTCTGTACAAAAAAATACACAAATTAGCTGGTGTGCTGGTGCACACCTGTAGTCCCAGCTGCCCAGGAGGCTGAGGTGGGAGGATCACCTGAGCCCGGGAGAAGGAGGTTGCAGTGAGCTGAGATGATGCCACTGCATTCCAGCCTGGGTGAAAGATTGAGGTCTCGTCTAAAAAAAAAAAAAAAAAGAAAGAAAAAAGAAAGAAAAGAAAAAAGGAAATACCTGAGACTAAGTAATTTACAAGGAAATAGTTTAATTGGCTCGCAGTTATACAGGTTACATAGGAAACACAGATAGCTCCAGCACCTGCTTCGGGGAGTCTCTGGAAGCTTCCAATCATGGCAGAAGGACACCAAGTGGGAGGTTGCCCCTCCGTCACTGGATGAGAACAGGAGCAAGAGAGTGGGGTTGGGGGAGGTGTCGTGCTTTACAACAACCAGATCTCAAGAGAACTCACTCAGTATCACGAGAACAGCACCAAGCCATGAGGGATCCTCCCCTATGACCCAAACACCTCCCACCAGGCCCCGCCTCCAACACCTAGGGTTACGGTTCCACATGAGATTCGAGTGGGGACAAATACCCAAAACGAGTCATGCTCCGTTCCTGTATGCTCTCATTATGGTGGTGCTATTCCTTTACATGATTCTAGCCTGGTTACATTCTATGGCGTGCCCTGTGGCTTCCCCTGCATGAGCCTCCCCTGAGCCTGTGAGGTCTGCAGGGCCAAGGGCCGTAGTCCCAGGGTACAGAGGACAATAGTGTTCAGAGAGGTTCGCTGACCTGCCCGAGGGTGCCCAGCACAGTGTGCAGAGCCCAGCTGGGGAACCTGTGTCTTCTGATGGCCCTTCCTATCCCACACCACTCTTGCCTGAAAGGGGAGTGACATGCAGTGTTAAGAGATTGTACATAACATAAAATTATCATTTTAACCATTTTTTATTTTATTTTAGACAGAGTCTTGTTTTGCCACTTAGGCTGGAGTGCAGTGGCACAATCTCAGCTCACTGTAACCTCCGTCTCTCAGGTTCAAGCGATCCTCCCGCCTCAGCCTCCAGAGTAGCTGGGACTACAGGCATGTGGGCCATCATGCCTAATTTTTGTTTTTTTGTTTGTTTTTGAGACGAAGTCTCACTCTGTCACCAGGCTGGAATGCAGTGACGTGATCTCAGCTCACTGCAACCTCTGCCTCCCAGGTTCAAGCAATCCTCCTGCCTTAGCCTCCCAGGTAGCTGGGATTACAGGTGCCCGCCACCACGCCCAGCTAATTTTTTGTATTTTTAGTAGAGATGGGGTTTCACTATGTTGGTGAGGTTGGTCTCATATTTCTGACCTCGTGATCTACCTGCCTCAACCTCCCAAAGTGCTGGGATGACAGGCGTGAGCCACTGTGCCCAGGCCAGGACTTCATTCCTTTTTATGGCTGAATAATATCCTGTTGCATAGATACACGAATCACTTTTTTTCATTCATTCATCAGCTGATGGACATTTAGATCGTGTCCACCTTTTGGTTATTATGAATAATGCTGCTATAAACATGTGTGCTCAAATTTTGTTTGAAGACCTGTTTTTAATTATCTTGGGTTTGTTTATACCTAGGAGTGGAATTGCTCGGGCCTATGGGTAATTCTAAGTTTAATTTATTGATAAACCCGAATTAACTTTTAACTTGCCCTGCGTCACAGTTTGTGTAAATTAAGATAGAGCTGGCATTTCTGACTTGAGCCTGAGTTCATTGACATAGCGATCTCCAGGTTCTGAGGGGTACGGAGACACACGCCTAGGCTAGGCCTCCACACACCTCTCAAGAGCTGTCATTTATTAAAACCTCAAGTTTATGGCACAGTCTGGGAATAACAGAGTTGCTCAGAGGAGGTGAGAATAGTCAGTGGGCGAGCCTGGGTAACGTGGTGAAACCCTGGTGACGATGGTGAAACTGTACAGAAAATACAGAAATTAGCTGGGTGTGTTGGTGTGTGCCTGTAGTCCCAGCTACTCGAGAGGCTGAGGTGGGAGGATCATTTGAGCCTGCGAAAGTGGAGGCTGCAGTGAACCATAATTGTGGCTCCTGTGCTCAGCCCAGGTGACAGAGAAGTAGGTGGAGAGATGTGTTGGAGGAGGTGCTCTTGTGTGATCTTGAAGGAACAGGGTGTGATGGGACCGGGTGGCCGTCGGATGCCTTCCTGGGTGCCCGATGGGATGGAGTTCAGAGGTGAGGACGTGTTCCACGCCTATGGCCCTCACCAGCATGAAGAGGGCACACAGGGAGCAGTGTGGAGGATCCAACAAACCTGCTTCAAGGCCAGCTGTGACGTGCGCCAACACCTCCCTAAACCTCAGATTTTCCATCTGCAGAATGGGACTGCCTGTCTAAATCTCTCTAAGTGCCGAGGTTTGGCAGTCACATGCACAAACGCACAAGTGGCCGGCGCCCGGCCTCGCAAACTCCATAAATGGCTGCTGGCATTGTTATGACGAGTGTTAGGGTTATGTGGCCTTAGAAACTCCCCCTCCCAGGTCCCGGGGCCCAAGCTGGCCCTGAGGAATCTTGCTCTCAATAAGAAAGCAGGAGGGCAGTTTCCATTTAAATGATCACCCCCCAGTTTGAAACATGTTCCTTAAACAATTTCTGAACTGTTTCACAGTGTGAGTTCCCCTGCACTGCTAATATCTTCAGGGATTTAAAAAACATATTTGCAACAAAGCGGTCTTTGTCTGCCCGGCCGGGGCAGCCTGGCAGGGATGTTACCTGAAACCTGATCAGCAGACGTTGGCCACAAACCTGCCGCATTGTGTCCCAGTGGCGACAGTGGTGGTGTCGGGCTGGATTAAATTGGGCCTTTTGTCCTGGCGGGAAGGGCCACCAGCCACGTGACATGGGGTGGTGGTGGGGGTGGTAGGGGAGGCTTAACTCTGCAGGCCCTGAGGCCGGCAACCCCCCTTTTTTGATATTTCCCAGCCTTGGTGATCTCATCACAGTAGGCTGGGGAGGGGGCACTGGCACCGTCCTCAATTACCCCATGAGGAGCAGGGAGCAGGGGATGGACTGAGTCACATGAGTGGCACTGCTGGGATTTGAACTTGGATCTAAATGTAAGCCCTGAACTTCTCTGTGGGACCAGGCATTGGGTTTTAGGTCCAATTGTTCTGCAGACATATACTAAGTATCTATCATGTGTCACCCCTCTGCAGGCACTGGGGATCCAGTAATGAGTAAAGTGAAGACATTGGTTCATTAATTCATTCACTCATTCATTCATCCAATACTGCTTGAGGCAAGTTTGATGAGTACTGATAGAGGGGCTGTTCAGCAGGTCGCACATTGTGCAATCCACCTGGCTCCCTCATGCTGTGTCACATAGACCCAGGGCTCAGAAGGATGACCAAGTTTCTAGCTTTTTCCCTGTTGTTTTCTCAATGCCCAGGGCCATGCCTAGCACATAGTAGGTGCTCAAAAAAAAAAAAAAAGATATGCTGGGCACGGTGGCCCACACCTGTAATCCCAGCACTTTGAGAGACCAAATTGGTGGATCACGAAGTCAGGAGTTCAAGACCAGCCTGGCCAAGATGGTGAAACCCTGTATCTAGTAAAAATACAAAAATTAGCCAGGTGTAGTGGCAGGCACCTGTAATCCCAGCTACTCAGGAGGCTGAGGCAGGAGAATCACTTGAGCCCAGGTGGCAGAGGTTGTGGTGAGCTGAGATCACACCAGTGCACTCCAGCCTGAGCAACAAGAGTGAGACTCCATCTCAAAAAAAAAAAAAAAAAAAAAGTGAGCCTTGATTCAAAGTTGGAAATATACTTTTCACAAATGCAATAATTCATACACAATGAAACAAAAGTTTCACTAGATAATTCTTACTTGTAACATAAGGTGTACTGACTTGAATAGCTTAAGTTTTGTTTTTATTGTGGTAAAATATACATAACATAAAATGTATCACTTTCCCCATCTTTAAGTGCTTGTAGCATTAAATATATCTGCAGTGTTGTGTAGCTGTGACCGCTATTCATCCACAGAATTTTTTGTCATCCCAAACAGAAACTCTGAGCTCACGAAACACCAACTCCCCATCCCTGCTACCCTGGCCCGTGGTCATCTTTAACTCTGCTTTCTGTGAGTCTTCTTATTCTAGTTACGTCATGTAAGTGGAATCATATGCTACTTGTCTTTTTGTGTCTGTGTTATTTCATTTGGCACAATGTCTTCGATGCGCATCCGTGTTGTAGCGTGTGACAGAATTTCATTTCTTTCTTTTTTTCTTTTTCTTTTTGAGACGGGGTATTGCTCTGTTACCCAGGCTGGAGTTCAGTGATAAAATCATAGCTACTGCAGCCTGGACTCCCTGGGCTTGAGACATCCTCCCACCTCAGCCTCCTGAGTAGCTGGGACCACAGGTGTGTGCTACCATGTCTGGCTCTATATATATATATATATATATATATATATATATTATTTTTTATAGAGACAGGGTCTCCCTATGTTGCCCAGTCTGGCCTTGAACCTCTGGGCTTAAGCTATCCTCTTGCCTCAGCCTCTGGGATTGCAGGCATAAGCCAACCATGCCTGTCCAGAATTTCATTTCTTTTTATGGCTGATGAATATTCCATTGTGTGTACATACCACACTCCCTAAATGGCTTGTTAATCTATAAATTGGTCACCATCTGCCATTTGAAAAGCACCAAGTAGGGCCTTGCAGGATGAATAGGAGTTTGTAAGACTGGACTGCAAGGACCCTTCACTCCTTCATTCAGCAAATGAATGAAATGCAAGGAGAGGTGGCCCAAAGCAGGAAGTACCCCTCCTGGCGGGATGCTCCTGACAGAGTGGGGTGGACAGAGATTCATGAAAGACCCCAGGAGATAACACTGCTGGATGTTGCACTCCCCAGACCTTGCGGCTGGAACAGCATTCCAATGCAGGGTGATCTGGTGGGAGTGGCTGGGGGCAGGGGGCGGGGCATTTCCCTGAGGATGTGGCGGCTGAGTTGAGGTATGCGTGTGCCTTCACTGAGCAAGAAACTCTCCAGCCCTGGGCACAACCCCTGCCAGGGCCTGTGATGGGAGAAGGAGAGAAGGGCACAGGAGGGGGCCAGAGCAGCCCTGCGGCAGGGACTGGGGCAGGCACAGCTAGGTCACCAGGGCAGGGCATGCAGGGCCTTGCAGACTGCTGTAAGGAATTTGATCTTTATTCTCAAAGGACAGATCCACTGAATATTCTAAGGATATGAGTGAGGGGTTGTCTGTGACCTGATTTTATCAGATTTAGAGCCCGGCTGCTGCTCAGGTCGGGAGAGTCGGGGCCAGGGCCAGGGGAGGAGGGATAACATGGGGAGAGATTTCTTTCTGGCTTGCTTTTCTTTTTTTTTTTGAGACAGAATCTGGCTCTGTCACCAGGCTGGAATGCAGTGGCACGATCTCAGCTCACTGCAACCTCCGCCTCCCGGGTTCAAGCGATTCTCCTGCCTCAGCCTCCTGAGTAGCTGGGACTACAGGTGCACGCTGCCATTCCTGGCTAATTTCTTTCTTTCTTTCTTTTCTTTTTTTTTTTGTATTTTAGTAGAGATGGGGTTTCACCGTGTTGCCCAGGCTAGTTTTGAACTCCTGAGCTTAGACAATCCACCCGCCTCAGCCTCCCAAAGTGCTGGGATTACAGGCATGAGCCACCATGCCCAGCTAGGGGAGAGATTTCAACAGGAGCTGGGAGTGGGTTGAATCAGTGTGGGCACTTTGTGCATGTGTGTGTGCATGTGGACACGTGTGCGTGTGTGTGCACACCCAGGGAGCATTCAAGTCGGGGGAACGCCCCCAGGCCTCCCTCTCTCCACTGGAGCCAAGAAGGTGCAGTGATTGCAACGAGGGCCAGGGTGACCCTTTGCCTGGTGGCACTCCCCTCCTCCAGGCCTGCCCTTTGGAGTGTCATTGGGTCCCTGTGCCCCCTGCTCCTGCTCTCTCCCGGCTCGCTGTGATTTAAGAGGCATTTTCCTTTTGGGTGATATAGATTCCAAAATGCAGCATCCATCTCCTGGGCTTGGTGAGGCTGGCCTGTCTGAGTTATAGCAGATTGCTTTCTGCGTGGGGAAGGGGGGCGGAGGGCACCCGTTTGCTCTTAATGCTCTCTGGGCTCGGAACATTTGAGCAAACATTCCTGGCCGCTTTGGAAGTTTGGAAACGCAGATGAGCTCATCGGAGCCAGAGGTGGGGGCAGCTGGCGCCTGCAGCCTGTCCAGAGCTCACCAGGTGGCCTGGTGGCAAATGTCAGAGGCTGGCAGCTGAGCCTCAGCTGGGGTGGAGGTGGCCAAGAGAGGGTGGGCCCTGCACAGCTGGGGCCAGGCCCAGAGAACCCAGGGGTGAGTCCTCTACTCAGCACTCCTCCTCCTTGCTGGCAGTGCCTTGGCATGGCAAGGCCTCCGGACCGGAGCCAGGAGTCTCAGGACCTCGCAGTCAGGGTCTAAGGGGAGAGGAGGAAAGAGAGCAGGCACCTCATCAATTCAGGCTGCCCCGCAGGGAGCCACCCGCCGGCAGGGGCCTGGCTCCATGTAGTAGCTGCCGTTTATTGAGTGTTAACTACGTGCTAAGTGCTCTGCGCTAGTTCACCCCCCTGACAACTCCAGAGAAGATTATCCTCCTCACTTGACAACTGGGGAAACTGAGGCTCAAGGAGGCTCACTACGTGCAGCTGAGCCTGAGGCTGACCCTGTTCACCTCCGACCACACTGTCTTCCTGCTATGCACAAAAACAATTAGAGGAAGAGCTGGTAACACTGTCACAGGGCGAGTGGCGATGATTTGTGAACTTTTCCAAGGATCTGATCGAATAAGCACATTACTCACTCCCTCTGGGCTCTGCTTCCTTGCTTCCTCCTTGGGTGGGAAGGGCCCTTCAAAGCCCATCAGCCCCATCATCATCACTTTATAATCCCTTAGACAGCGTGACTGATGGTGTGTGGGGGGGGGGGGGCGGTGGGGTGCCCGAGGATTCCCTGGGGGTTCCCTTTGTTTCCTCCCTTTGGGCAATAAGTGCTGGCTCTTCTTTTGGAGGAACTCTCCCCAAGCCCCTTCTCAAAGCAGTGTGCCGCCTCTAGGTTCCTTTCCATAAAATGGGTGCACATCTATCCCTGCAGTACAACTGGCAAGAGAATTAGAAATACTCTATGGAGAGGAGCCCGCGTCATGGTGAGTGCTCAGAGACGGGAGGCTGCTCTCCTCCTGGCCTGATCTCTGGAGGATGCTCGCAAGGCAACCCCCATGTCTTACACAGGGGCACACTTCCAGGGAGCCCTAGAGAGGAGGCTCCCTTCTCACCTCCCAGCGATGGCGCGTGGCTGCGGGGCTTAACCTACACCATTGCATTCCGTCCTCACACATGTCCTGTGCTGTAGGTACTGCTGCAAACTGATTTTACAGATGAGGAAACTGAGGCACAGAGAAGGGAATGACCTGATCAAGGTCACAGATCTCAGATCTATGTAATACTTGAAGGCAGCCCAGCACACCCCTCTGTAAGGAAAGTGAAGAGGAATGGGGGACTGTAGCGCAAACAGGGACGTACCTGCCACATGCCGGCTGCTGTCGCTGCTGACACTGGGAGGAGCTGAGTTTCAGACTCCAGCTGCACCCAGAGCTCCTTCCTGGAAGATAAGCTCAGCCCGGGTCTTGGCCTTGGGGGTGGTTCCTTCCAGTACTTGCTCTAACCTCGGTGGAGACAGGGCTTGCAGCCGCGCGTGTTGGAGAGGGTGGAGGACGAGGGATGAGGGTGACAACTGACAGTGTGATTTGAAAGGCGTCGGCTAAGGACTGGTCCATCCAAAGTATCCCCATCATAGATGCCTGTTTGGTTCTGTTTACGAGGCTGGCTTTCCAGGGAGGTTCTCAGTGGTAAGGAGCCGGCATTGCTGATGGCTGCAGAGAGGGAAAACGAAGAGGTGGGGAGGGAGGGGCTTGTGAGGGTGCTAAATAGGTTTGTTGAATAATTATAAACCCTGCTGAACTTCTGCATTTTCTGACTAATTGTGTGGTATGTGATGTTTTGTGTGTGATGCCTGTTTTTTTTTCTCTCTCCCTTTTTTTGCTGAATAGGGACTTTTTCAAGGGAAGGCTAACTGGGCCCTGGGTTCGCTGGGGCCTCTGTTCCAGCCTGTGGGGCTGCTTTGAGTTATTTTGGGAGCAGGCCCTGGGTTCAGCATGCTTCGCTTAGAGAATGGAAAATAGATGCTCATAGCTGGATGCTGGCTGGGGGAGAGAAACCCACGTAGATGGAGACATGGGCAGGATGGCTTTAGGACCCTACGATCCGAGCATGAAACCAGGCCCTGCCCTGCAGCGTGGTGTGGCTTTGAACAAGTCGCTGGTTGTGCTAATCAGTCTCCGTTCCAGGAGATCATGGAGATTCTTACTTCCCAGGGTGGCTTTCTGGATTCAGCCAGGTCTGAGAGAGTTTCTGTGCTCAGAAAAGGGGAGGTTCGTAGCACCGCGGCAATTTGTGCTTTCAAGCAAGGGTCTCATTTCTGATCCTCCACGTCACAGCTAAGCGTGTTGCTGTGCAGTTGAGATACTGGCTCTGGCTCTGAGCTAGTCTCATGAAAAAGGAGCGTTCCCCCAGGAAGGCTGGGTTGTCCAGGAAATCGGGAGGCTAGAGGCAAGCTGTGGAGCCTCAGCCCCACGTGTCTGGTACCTGGGAAGTTGAAATGCCCTATGGCGGTCACAGCTTTTCTCCTCTGCAGGTGGCTCTGCTAGGCCAAGTGCGAGGAAAACTGCTTGTTCCAGATGTCTTTTTTTTTTTTTTTTTTGTGAGATGGAGTCTCATTCTGTCACCCAGGCTGGGGTGCAGTGGCATGATCTCAGCTCACTGCAACCTCCGCCTCCCAGGTTCAAGCGATTCTCCTGCCTCAGCATCCTGAGTAGCTGGGACTACAGGCGCATGCCACCACGCCTGGCTAATTTTTTGTATTTTTAGTAGAGATGGGGTTTCACTGTGTTGGCCAGGATGGTCTTGAACGCCTGACCTAGTGATCCACCCGCCTCGGCCTCCCAAAGTGCTGGGATTGCAGGCGTGAGCCACCACGCCCGGCGTTCCAGACATCTTTTAAAGGGAAAATCAGTGGTTCCCTATTCTGAAACCCTGTGATCAGACCTCAGAGACCCCAGAGAAGCAACGAGGTAAAGAAAACAATAGAGAAGGCAGGGCCCCTTCTTTAGGGCTGGGAATCTCTGAGGGCTGAGACTGACCCAGGGCCAAGCAGCAGAACGGTGGGCAAGGCTTCCTCTTTCCAGATGGTAGCGCTGGGTTTGAAAGAGGTGAGGCTTTGTGACTGGCATGTGGGCTCATGGTGAAGTCGTGCCAGGCCTGGTTTGAGTCCTGGCTCTGACTCTTACCTGCTGTGTGACCCAGGGAGAGCTCCTTCACCTCTCTGTGCCTCAGTTTTCACCTTTATAAAATGAGAAAAAGAATAGAACCTACCTCACAGGGTAGCTATGTAATATACTAATGCTATAAATTATAATGTCTTACATATATAATTTATATGAATTATGTCGTGGGGACTGGGTGCTTTCTCACGTTTTTGCCTCCCTCACCTGCTTGGAGACAGGTCAGCGGGTGGTACTGGGCTTTGAACCTAGGAGATTGGGCTCTCACGTAGAAATGCCCCTAAACCTACCCTAACTGAGAAATGGGCAGGAAGTCCCACTCTGCAGAGAACAGCGTCTATAGTCACTGAGCTAAGAGGGGACGCTTGTCTGTGCACGGGACTGAGATGGGAGAGCCAGCAGGCATGGTCCTGCTCTGTGCTGGCCGCTGGGGTGCAAATCTGAGACTTCGCCTCTCTCAAGCCCTGTTTCCAGGGAAACCAGGTAAAGATGGCTCCTGGGGCCACATTGAAGGCAAAGAAAAGGGAGACCCTCAGCTCTCCAGGGATCTTTTAAAACTCCCCCTGGAATATGTCTCTTAGTCTTGCTTTAAACCTTCCCATAGCTCCCCAGAACAACATCCAAACTTTCCTACCTGGCCTTGAGGTCCTCCTGATTCTGCCCTTTCCTCATCCCACTCTAAACTCACTTCTGCTTGGACCTTCCTGCAACCCATCTAACATGATTACTCCTCTTGGAAGGTCCTGTGATCCTATTTGGCTGTCAAACTCCTATTTTACCTTCAAAACCCAACATTGGGAATCCTTCTCTATTTTCTCTCTTTCTCGGCACAGTTATTTTATCCCTTACAGGTGTATAATGTAGTCCTTTCACATCAAATACTAGGTTTCCTTTGATCTGGCTTAAAGGCTGGGACTGTGTCTTGTACATTTTATTTTTGAGCTCCTTGGCCAGGCCCTGGCATACCATAAACATTTGGTATGTACGTAATGAACAGATCGAGGAGAGATCCCAAAAGATAGGCATTGTGTGTAGCGAGACGGAGGAGGTACCGTTGCTTAGCCAACAGCAGACTATAGCTCCAGGAGGGCCTCATGTCTTCTGACTCCAGTCACCTGCCCTTCTCTCTGTCCTGGCCACAGCTGGGGCTTCCTGCAGTGGTGGCTCTGTTCTGCACCTCCCCCCATCCAAACACAGAAGAAATAATAATGGTCATAGGAGGGGCTGCCATTTAATGAATGTCTGCCCTGTGCTGTACTCTGTGCCACTCTGCAAGCATTGTCTCCAATCCCTGAGCTCTATATCAAATGGCTGTGATGTCTCTTTCCAACAGGGGAAACTGAGGTTCCGAGTAAAAAGTATTTTGCTTAAGGTCACGCAGCTCATAAGTAGCGAAGACGAGATTGGAACCTGGGTCTGTAACGCCCAAGTCCTTGCCCTTTCCGTCACTGGCCCACTGCAGGGCTTGTTCCAGCCCCACCTCCCGTCCTTCTAGGAACACCGCTTGCAAGAAGGACTTTAACTGCTATGATCGCGGTGAGTTTCCAAGCTGCAAAGGAAATGGGGGTTGGAGGAAAAAAGGATATTGCTCTGTGTGTGTGTGTGTGTGTGTGTGTGTGTGTGTGTGTGTGTGTGTTTGTACTAGTTTCTCATGTTTGTGTGGATGAGGCAGACACTGAGAATAATAGGAATCATAATGATGATAATATTTGGTAATAATGGCAATGATGATAAAGGATGCTAACACTTCATGGCACTTACCACATCCCCTGCACTGTGCTAAGTGTTTTACCTGAATGACCATATTCAGATAGAGCAGGCAGTGGTGAAGAGCCAGGCCTCAGTGTCAGGGAGATCAGAATCTCAGCTCTGCCATTGTTGGACTTTGGGAAAGTCCCTTGTCTGGTATGAGCCTCTGTCTCCTCATCTGTAGAATGGGTTCGGAGTTCCCACCTCATGGGGTTGCTGTACAAGCCTGACATGGAAGGAGCCTTTAATGTCCTGAAGCCAGTGGGCAGACTCGTCCACTGTGGAGAGGGATGTGCGTTTGAGTGTGCGTGTGTGCTGACGTCCACACACTATGGAGGTGCATCAGTGTGTGAATGTGTGTGTGTGCTGATGTCCACACACTATGGAGGTGTATCAGTGTGTGAAGGTGTTTGTGTGCTGATGTCCACACACTATGGAAGTGTATCAGTGTGTGAGTGTGTGTGTGCTGACGTTCACACACTATGGAGGTGTATGCGTGTGTGAGTGTGTATGTGTGGTGACGTTCCACACTATGGAGGTGTATGTGTGTGTGTATGTGGTGACAGTCACACACTATGGAGATGTATACATGTGTAAGTGTGTGTGTGTGTGCTGACCTTCACACTATGGAGGTGTATATGTGTGAGTGTGTTGACATCCACACACTATGGAGGTGTGTGTGTGAGTGTGTATGTGTGTGCTGACATCCACACATTATGGAGGTGTATGCGTGCATGTGTGTGTGTGCTGATGTTCACACTATGGAGGTGTATATATGTGAGTGTGTTGACATTCACAAACTATGGAGGTGTGTATGTGTGTGAGTGTGCATGTGTGTGTGCTGACATTCACACTCTATGGAGGTATATATGTGTGAGTGTGTTGACATCCACACACTATGGAGGTGTGTATGTGTATGTGTATGTGTGTGTGCTGACATTCACACACTATGGAGGTGTATGCATGTGTGTATGTGTGTGCTGACATTCACACTCTATGGAGGTGTTTATGTTTGACTGTGTTGACATCCACACACCATGAAGGTGTGTATGTGTGTGAGTACATGTATGCTGATTGCTCTGTGTGTATGTGTTTGCTGACACAGCCACACACTATGGAGGTGTATATGTGTGTGTCTGTGTGCTGACATTCACACACTTATGGAAGTGTATGTATGCGTGTGTGTGAGTGTGTGTAAGTACATGTATGCTGACATAGCCACACACCATGGAGGTGTATGTGTGAGTGTGTGTGAGTGCATGAATGCTGATATTGCTCTGTGTGTGTGTGTGTGTGAGTACATGTGTTTGCTGCTGACACAGCCACACACTATGGAGGTATATGTGTGTGTGGGTGTGCTGACATCCACACATCTATGGAGGTGTGTGTGTGTACATGTATGCTGATACTGCTCTGTGTGTGTGTGAGTGTATGTACTGACATCCACACACCATGGAGGTGTATGTGTGTGTGTGTGAGTACATGTATGCTGATATTGCTCTGTGTGTATGTGTGTGTTTGCTGACACAGCCACACACTATGGAGGTGTATATGTGTGTGTGTGTGCTGACATCCACACACCTATGAAGATGTATGTATGCATGTGTGTGAGTGTGTATGAGTACATGTATGCTGACAGCCACACACCATGGAGGTGTATGTGTGTGTGTGAGTACATGTATGCTGACAGCCACACACCATGGAAGTGTAGGTGTGTGTGAGTACATGTATGCTGATAATTTCTCTGTGTGTGTGTGTGAGTGAGTGTGTTTGCTGACACAGCCACACACTGTGGAGGTGTATGTGTGTGAGTGGGTGTGCTGACATCCACACACTATGGAGGTGTATGTGTGTGTGTGTGTGTACATGTATGCTGATACTGCTCTGTGTGTGTGTGTGAGTACATGCTGATATTGCTCTTTGTGTGTGTGTGAGAGTGTGTGTGCTGACACAGCTATAGACTGAGGTGAGTGTGTACATGTGTCTGTGCTGGTGTTGGAGGCCTAATGGGCAGATGTCTGTCCTGAGCCATACTCTGTGCTACTCTGCAAGCGTTGTCTCCAATCCCTGTGCCAGTGAGTCTCCTGGGGGAAGGATATTGGGTGCGGGTTGCTTTGTGTTTCTGTGGAGTGGGAAGTTCACTGAGGGGGCTGCAGGCTGGGCTGGGGCTCCTGGTCTAGCCGAGCTGTGCCAGGCTCTCCACATCAGTGGTGAGTGTTCTGGGCAGCTCCCTGGGGGCCTTTCCAGGCAGTTCCCCACTTGTCACCAGCTTAAAACCTCCCTGTCCAGCTCCGGTGCCCCATGCAGCTGTGTCTCCTCCTTCCCTTGTCTAGGGGGCCTCCTTTGGCCTTTGCCCGCACACTCAGCGCCCCTGGAGGGGGGATCTGGGGAGGAAGGAGGATGGAGAAAGGCCTGGCGGGCAGAGGGCCCTGAGGCTCCTGCTGCTCCCGGCTCTGCGCCTGTGGGGACTTTGAATTCGTTTGAGCGCTAGGGGGCAATGTGTCTGTTCCAAAGCAACACTGCAGGACCTTGCGGGAGAAAGCACACACAGGCACACGCAGGGGCGCCCACACTGTGGAGGCGCACACGCCGGCGCATACCCGGGCACAGATGGGCACAGGCTGTGAGGCACACGCCCTCACACTCATAGGAAAAACAGATACACTCGAGCAGAGATACAGGCATACAAGGCGTGAGGCAGCTGCACACACACAGGCACAAACGCGGTGGCTCACACACACAGAAACTGCGGGGTTGGGGAACAGACAGCACACGTGCACCAAGACACCCAAAGATCCATGCACGCACACCCACACAGGCATGGACAGAAGCACAGGCTGATGCCCGGCCACCCGCACACAAGCAAAAGCACAAAATGCAGACGTGTGCCACACACCCGCACAGCATTTGCAGTGTTAAGAAAGGTGACCCAGACATACATCCTGAACAGAAACTCCACCAGGCCCGAACACTCCCTTCTTTCAGCCACTCACACACCTTGTCGAGCTAACTCTTGGAAACAGCCCCAGAAAAATACTCCCACACCCCCTCCCCCACCTCCCTGGAGCACACGGAATTATTCCACAGGAAACCTGCCCAGGTGTGCTGGTGACCCCCCACCCCCCCAGCTCTGTGTGAAGTCATGCCTCAGCTCTGCACACACCCGGTCCAGGTCTCCCCAGACTTCAGGCCTGTGAGCCATTCTTACCACCCCCATGGCCCACTCCAAGCTCCAGACAGGTCCCCACTTTTCCCTATTTCCTGCAGACACAGAGACACAGACGCTCATAGGTGCCTCGGGAGACACCAATAGTGGACAGCAGACTGAGTATGGGACCCAGTGTTGTGGACGATGCCCAGGCCTTTGGCCATGTGGGGCCCTCTTCCTTACAACCATTCATTTTTCCCCTGTTGCCTCCCCCGTTTTGTCCAGGAGGTTCAAGATCCCCCCTGCTCTGTCCCGGGAGCCCCAGAGCCCCCAGTGTTCCAGGCCGCTGGGTGGAGGGTGTCACTGGAGGCATGCCCAAGCCTTTATTTCTTTGTGCCTAAATCAGCAAAGTCTCAGTTTTTTCTCTGGCTCTCACTTCCCTGTCACTTTGCTAAGTAATAATTTCCATGTCCAATTCCATTTCTTTTCTAGTTCTGAAACCTCTAAGCTATCAGCAAGAGGATAGTTCACATGAAAACTAATTACACAAAATCAATATTTAATCACAGACCAACAACCTGATCCTGCAGAAAAATCCTTTAAAAACTCCACCGCCCTGTACAAATACTTCTTCCCCATGCTTATTTATGGACCCCATTTTTGGTGGGGGTAATTTTCATTTTTAATTTCAAAAAGAAAAAAATATATATATTTCTGTTAGACTTCCACAACAGGAAGGCCCGGGAAAAGGATCTTGGATCTGAACTTGCTCTGGCTGAGTTTTAAAGTTGTTGGTTTTTATCGTTTATTTTTAATTAAAAAAAATGTTTTTTGGTGGGGGGCAATTTCTTAGGAATTCCGCCGCTAGCTCAAAGTTGAGCCCATCCACCCCCTTTGTCGGTTCTGGCATACTTAGCACTGCCTTCCTAGCCACAACTCCGGGGAGCAATGAATCTGAGCGTACGACGTGGTAACTTTTTAACTCCTGCCCGCAACGGTGGAGTGCTTAATCTAAGGTTTTTAAATAAAAAGGGCTCAGGGGTTGGTTTTATTATAACGTTTATTTCTTTTCTGATTTCATGCGCAATTTAGCAAACGCTAGACGGACTCGGGCGATAAACACTTTCTTTTGTGGGGGGAAAAGGCATTTTTATACACCATGCTTAATTTTATTTAGATTTAATAGCGATATCAGGGGCACTTCAAAGAAAGTTCTTTTTTCGCCCTTCTAAGAAGGCGAAGCTGCTAGCAAAATCGCCTCGTGCTATTTTATGGCAAGGAAAATTAAAGGCCATCTCCCCCCTCCTTCCCTACACACACTTTAGGGAGGAACACACACACAGACACACACACGCACGCGCGCGCACACGCACACAGGCGCACAGAATAAACACCTCCTCCATCCTCCATCACCTCTAACTTCCAACTTCTAATTGCAAGATAGATTTCAGCCTCGGTGGGGATCAGGAAGATCTAAACATTTTAACTAAGATTATTGGGATAAATATTTCATAAAGAGCAGGACAGATATTAAATTACTCCTATTGATTTTAGTACCACAGCCCAATTCCGTTCCTCGGCCTCTTCAGTTTAATTGATCTCTTAAGGAGGCCGACCTCGCACCCGCAGAGGGCCTGGGCCTTGGACCAGGTGGCCCAGGGGGCAAGGTGTGCGGGCCGGCGGGTGCGCCCTCTTCGCGCGTGTCTTCTCCGGGTTTCCCAGCCGCCTCGCTAGTCGCTCCGCTTACTGAGCTCAACGGATGTGCTCCACCATAAAGTGGCTGAGTGACCAGGGCTCCTTGGAGCCCTTACGCCGGCGGGTGAGAACTGGGAACCCCAGGCAGTGGGGATGGGGAACACTCGTGAGGGCCCTAGTGACGGAGGAGTGAGGAGGCGCCCAGGTCTGTCGAGGAGAACCCTAACTTCGGGGTTCCCCGTCTGCTTTACCCTCCAAGAAAATCCCAGGGCCGGCTAACTTGGGCGCCGCTAGTGGAGAACCGAGGAGCGTTCACCCCGGAGCCGGAGCGCAGCAGACACTTAGTGACTTTCCGCGGCGAGTCCAGGGGCTTTGCCTGGCGACCTCATTGTCTGAGCGCCCCGTACCTCTCACCGCCCACCTCCCCGCCCCCTGCCCACCCGGCGGGTCTCGCTCCAGTTGGGGGTGGGGAGTTGGGAACAGAGTGAATGGGAAGGGGGTGAACAAAGCCAAGCTCCCGCCATTCTCCTCCGCCTGCACCCTCTCCAGCCCGCTGCGCCCGGAGGCCAGGGCGCGCCCCCAGCGCACTGACGCCGGACCCCGAGGCGAGGCGGGCGCGGGGGACCCCGGAGCCGGGGTAGTGCGGGTTCGTGGCTAGGGCCTCGGCAGCCAGGACCCCGGACCACCTTAAGAGCGAGCCCCGCCCCGGGCCCGGAGCTTGGGCGGCGCTGATTGGCGCAAATGTAATGGCTGAAATTGATTGCTGAAATGCAAAACTTGTTGCTGCTTCTCCCGGCGCTGGGCGAGAGGCAGACACAGAGAGGGGAGCCGAGACCCTCCGAACGCCCCACGCAGAGCACCCCCGCTAGTCGGGAGAGGGGTGCGCAGACCCCCCCGAGCTGTCCCCGCCCCCCCGATTCCAGGCTCTGAGAGCGTAGCCGGAACGCCTCGGCTCGCTCGCCCAGCGTGGCCCCGCGACCGGCGTCCGCCCCTCCCTCAGGTCCGAGAGGGACTCGCGAAGCACCTCGGCGCGGAGGCAGGGAACCGGAGCCTCGGAGCCACCCAACCCTTCGCCTCGCTGCCCTCCCGCGCCCGCAACGGTGCGCGGAGACTCCAGCGAACTCAGACACCCAACGGCGGAGGACAGAAGCGGCAGGCGGCGGACGTGGCCGCGAAGCTGCGCGCCGGGCGCAACGCACCCGCTGTGGAGCACAGGAGCCGCGCCTTTCCCCGGACCCTCTGCTCCGACCCCCGCCGCCCGCCGCCTCCCAGCCACTCTGCGACCTCGGCTCGGGGGCCGGCACCGGCGATGCCGAGCGGAGCCTCCAGTCCTCCGACCCGCTGAAGAAGCAGCAGCCGCTCGCCCGGAGCCTACGGGGACTGTGCGAGCGGATCGTGCTGGGTGGAAGCTCCGGCTGCGGGGCGCGGGGACTCCGGGGGGCGGGGGGAGGGACCGCTCTGTCGGTGCCCGGCGCTAGCCGCGGCTTTGAAGGATCTCCCTCCCCTGCCCTTAGCAGCTCTGCCACGGACTCCGGGAGGCTGCGGGCGGCGTCCTGGGGCTCCCCAACAGACCCAGTCGGACTTGAGAAGGTGATCGCTCTGCTCTCCCAACCCCCTTCCCTCCCCTTTCCCCCTACTTAACTTTTTGTCTCTGTTCATCCGCGGCTTCGTCCCCTCCCCGCAGACCCACCCGCGGCTGTGACAACCGCCCGGGGCATGGGCCCCCCAACACGGCTCCTAGAGGCCCCGCGGCCTCGCAAGATGTGAGAGGCCCTCCCCGGGCAGAGCCCGAGCTTCGGGAAAGGAGCTGATCCACCCCCTCCCAGTCCCTCACATCAGGCGGGGTGGAGGTGCACGTTGAGCCCCCGCGGTGCTGAGCGTCCCGGAGCGCCCAATCCTGGGCTGGAACGAGTAGCTGGCCGGAGGCGCGCCGCAGAGAGCAGGCTGTCATGCCCTATTGATCCCCCTCTGCCCCCCGCCAAGTATGTTTGGGCTGGACCAATTCGAGCCCCAGATCAACAGCAGGAACGCTGGCCAGGGCGAGAGGAACTTTAACGAGACCGGACTGAGCATGAACACCCACTTTAAGGCCCCGGCTTTCCACACGGGGGGACCCCCTGGCCCTGTGGATCCTGCCTTGAGCGCGCTGGGCGAGCCCCCGATCTTGGGCATGAACATGGAGCCCTACGGCTTCCACGCGCGCGGCCACTCGGAGTTGCACGCAGGGGGGCTGCAGGCGCAGCCTGTGCACGGCTTCTTTGGCGGCCAGCAGCCTCACCACGGCCACCCGGGAAGTCACCATCCCCACCAGCATCACCCCCACTTTGGGGGCAACTTCGGCGGCCCGGACCCGGGGGCCTCGTGTCTGCACGGGGGTCGCCTGCTGGGCTACGGCGGCGCAGCCAGCGGCCTGGGCAGCCAGCCGCCCTTCGCCGAGGGTTATGAGCACATGGCGGAGAGCCAGGGGCCTGAGAGCTTCGGCCCGCAGCGACCGGGGAACCTCCCGGACTTCCACAGTTCAGGTGCCTCCGGCCACGCCGTGCCGGCCCCATGCCTGCCGCTGGACCAGAGCCCTAACCGAGCCGCCTCCTTCCACGGCCTGCCCTCCTCCAGCGGCTCCGATTCCCACAATCTGGAGCCCCGGAGGGTGGCGAACCAAGGAGCCGTCGACTCGCTGGAATACAATTACCCGGGCGAGGCGCCCTCGGGACATTTTGACATGTTTTCGCCCTCTGACTCCGAAGGGCAGCTGCCTCATTATGCAGCGGGTCGCCAGGTTCCCGGGGGCGCTTTCCCGGGCGCCTCGGCCATGCCCAGAGCTGCGGGCTTGGTGGGCTTGTCCAAAATGCACGCCCAGCCACCGCAGCCGCAGCCGCAGCCGCAGCCGCAGCAGCCGCCCCAGCAGCAGCAGCAGCAACAGCAGCATGGTGTATTCTTTGAGAGGTTCGGTGGGGCCAGAAAGATGCCTGTGGGTCTGGAGCCCTCAGTGGGCTCCAGGCACCCGTTAATGCAGCCTCACCAGCAGGCCCCACCACCCCCTCAGCAGCCGCCCCCGCAGCAGCCGCCACAGCAGCCGCCGCCACCGCCACCCGGGCTTCTAGTCCGACAAAATTCGTGCCCGCCTGCGCTCCCGCGGCCCCAGCAGGGCGAGGCGGGCACGCCCAGCGGCGGCCTGCAGGACGGAGGCCCCATGCTGCCCAGCCAGCACGCGCAGTTCGAGTACCCCATCCACCGGCTGGAGAACCGGAGCATGCACCCTTATTCCGAGCCCGTTTTCAACATGCAGCACCCTCCTCCGCAGCAGGCGCCCAACCAGCGGCTGCAGCATTTCGACGCGCCACCCTACATGAACGTGGCCAAGAGGCCGCGCTTCGACTTCCCGGGCAGCGCGGGAGTGGACCGCTGCGCTTCGTGGAACGGCAGCATGCACAACGGCGCTCTGGACAACCACCTCTCCCCCTCCGCCTACCCAGGCCTACCCGGCGAGTTCACACCGCCCGTGCCCGACAGCTTCCCTTCCGGGCCGCCCCTGCAGCATCCGGCCCCGGACCACCAGTCCCTGCAGCAGCAGCAACAGCAGCAACAGCAACAGCAGCAGCAACAGCAGCAACAGCAGCAACAGCAGCAGCAGCAGCGCCAAAACGCAGCCCTCATGATTAAGCAGATGGCGTCGCGGAACCAGCAGCAGAGGCTGCGCCAGCCCAACCTGGCTCAGCTAGGCCACCCGGGGGATGTGGGCCAGGGCGGCATGGTGCACGGCGGCCCGGTGGGCGGCTTGGCTCAGCCGAACTTCGAGCGGGAAGGCGGCAGCACGGGCGCCGGGCGTCTGGGCACCTTCGAGCAGCAGGCGCCGCACTTGGCACAAGAGAGCGCGTGGTTCTCAGGTCCGCACCCGCCGCCCGGAGACCTGCTGCCCCGTAGGATGGGCGGCTCCGGCCTGCCCGCTGACTGTGGCCCGCACGACCCCAGCCTGGCACCCCCTCCTCCGCCTGGCTCAGGGGTGCTATTCCGGGGCCCTCTGCAGGAGCCGATGAGGATGCCCGGAGAGGGCCACGTGCCCGCGTTGCCCTCACCGGGCCTGCAGTTCGGGGGCAGCCTGGGTGGCCTGGGTCAGCTGCAGTCCCCCGGGGCCGGCGTGGGGCTCCCCAGCGCTGCTTCCGAGCGCCGGCCCCCACCGCCGGACTTCGCTACGTCTGCGCTCGGGGGCCAGGCGGGCTTTCCGTTTGGAGCAGCAAGCCGGCAGGCCACGCCGCACAGCGGTCCAGGCGTGAACTCGCCCCCCAGCGCGGGAGGGGGCGGTGGCAGCTCCGGTGGCGGCGGTGGCGGGGGTGCCTACCCGCCGCAGCCTGATTTCCAGCCCAGCCAGCGCACCTCGGCCAGTAAACTGGGTGCGCTCTCGCTGGGCTCCTTCAACAAGCCCAGCTCCAAGGACAACCTGTTCGGCCAGAGCTGCCTGGCTGCGCTCTCCACCGCTTGCCAGAACATGATCGCCAGCCTCGGGGCCCCCAACCTCAACGTGACCTTCAACAAGAAGAACCCGCCCGAGGGCAAGAGGAAACTGAGCCAGAACGAGACCGACGGCGCGGCAGTGGCCGGCAACCCGGGCTCGGATTACTTCCCAGGAGGGACTGCTCCTGGGGCCCCAGGACCCGGAGGCCAGTCCGGGACGGGTAGCAGCGGCTCCAAAGCCTCGGGGCCGCCCAACCCTCCCACTCAGGGGGACGGCACCAGCCTCTCTCCCAACTACACCCTGGAATCCACGTCGGGGAATGACGGCAAGTCGGTCCCCGGGGGCGGCGGCCGGGGACGGGGTCGCAGAAAAAGGGACAGTGGTCACGTGAGCCCTGGCACCTTCTTTGACAAGTACTCGGCGGCTCCGGACAGCGGGGGCGCAGCTGGGGTGAGCCCAGGGCAGCAGCAAGCGTCAGGCGCAGCCGTCGGGGGCAGCTCCGCGGGCGAGACGCGCGGGGCACCGACGCCCCACGAAAAGACGCTCACGTCGCCGTCTTGGGGGAAGGGGGCTGAGTTGCTCCTGGGGGATCAACCGGATCTCATGGCGTCCCTGGACGGCGGGGCCAAGTCGGACGGTAGTTCGCCGCACGTGGGTGAGTTCGCCTCGGACGAGGTGAGCACCAGCTACGCCAATGAGGACGAGGTGTCGTCCAGCTCTGACAACCCCCAGGCACTCGTTAAGGCGAGCAGAAGTCCCCTGGTGACGGGCTCGCCCAAACTCCCTCCCCGCGGGGTGGGCGCCGGGGAGCACGGACCGAAGGCGCCCCCGCCCGCGCTCGGCCTGGGCATCATGTCTAACTCTACCTCGACCCCTGACAGCTACGGCGGCGGTGGGGGCCCGGGCCATCCGGGCACGCCGAGCCTCGAGCAGGTCCGCACCCCGACGAGCAGCAGCGGCGCCCCGCCACCCGACGAGATCCACCCCTTGGAGATCCTTCAGGCGCAGATCCAGCTACAGAGGCAGCAGTTCAGCATCTCCGAGGACCAGCCTCTGGGGCTGAAGGGTGGCAAGAAGGGTGAGTGCGCCGTCGGGGCCTCAGGGGCGCAGAATGGCGACAGCGAGCTGGGCAGTTGCTGCTCCGAGGCGGTCAAGAGCGCCATGAGCACCATCGACCTGGACTCGCTGATGGCAGAGCACAGCGCTGCCTGGTACATGCCCGCTGACAAGGCCCTGGTGGACAGCGCAGACGACGACAAGGCATTGGCGCCCTGGGAGAAGGCCAAATCCCAGAACCCCAGCAGCAAAGAAGGTATATGCGCACCCGTTTTCCTCTCACTTCCCGGGTGATCCGCCCCATCCCCAGTACAGGCCTTAGCCTCCGCCCCTTGGGATCCCTTGAGGTTTGGAGGGCACCGGCCCTCCTAATCCCCAACTCTGCTGGTTATCGCACCTTTGCTTACACCAAGGGCTGTGAGGACAGATCCCGCCCCCTGTCCCCCGCCACTGCCCGCAACCCCCCCGCATGCTGCCAGGTAGATTCTAGTGCCACAGGGTGGTAAAAACTTAGATGGCAGTCCTTTGGGAATCTTGTAGAGTACCCCGCCCAGCCTCCCTCACACCCCCAGTTTTAGCTGAGTTGCCCTTTCCCTTTCACACCAAGACCCTTCCCCACCCCCAACATTCAGGCTGCTTCCACTTTTTAGCAGCTGTGTGCAGGCTTCCCTGACAGGACACCTGGGAAGTTGTGTTAGCGCCTCCCACCTTTTCCTAGTTAGCCAGCCTCTAGCTCTAGTTCTTTCAGGTGCCAGCATCTTTAGAAAAAAAGTTGCCAGCCCTGGTGTCGGGGGCACTACTCAGAGGCAACGCCTAATTTGACATTTGTTCCTAATGAATAGTTATTTTGTCTCTTCTTAACTATTAGAGTTTCATTGAAAAACCAGAGACCCGTGGGGGTGGCAGGAGGCAGGGAACCTTTTCAGGGTGCATCTCCTTGACATTTGGTGGGGCTGGGGAGGGGGTGTGCTGGGGTGGGGTTGGCTTGGCAGAGACCAGACCACTCAGTCAGGACATCATTTGTGTATGGGGATATGGACATATATTCTTAAGACACAAAGGATCTGCGTTCGTCAATATCTCGCTTGGTTTGGTGACAGATGTCCGGTCCCAGCTTTCGTTTGCATTCTAAACACCCCCTCCCTACCAGGCCTGGAGGCCTTTAAGGTGGGAGGGGTGGGGTTAGTAAATGGGCTGCCTTTCCATTTAAAGTAAAAACAGTTCTTTCTAATCTAAGGATGACTGGGCTGCTGTAGATATTTATTTTATTTGAATGGAGCTTTAAAATGTATATATATATATATAAAATGTGTGTGTGTATATATATAGGTGTATATATAGATATGTGTGTGTATATGTATCTATATATCTCTAATGACTTCTTGAAATCAGGTAACTGTAGTTGAATTCCCTTGGTTTCCCTAGACAGACCATCACCATGGAACCAGTGGCTGACAATTTAACCTTGTCTTTAAAAACGTGTCCCCCCTCAATGTGATTCTTGCCCTCTTTTACAGTTCTTTCTCCTCTGCCTTCGTTTCCCTCATCCTCCCCACTTCTTGCCCTGCCTTGACTCTGGATTTAAGGTGAGGGTAGATTTTAGGAGAATGGCATGGGGGCTGGGGGAGGTAAGAGGAGAGGAAGGGGGAGTGGGCTGGGAGTTAGGTGGTTCAGAACTTGGGGCTTTCTAGGCGCCCATCCCGGGTAGCTTTCCCGCTTAGGTTTTCTAATTCATGAATGCCGCCTCTCTGCTTTTTCTCTTTGTTCCGCGGTTACTGCCCAGCCCGGGACGCCCGGGACGCGCTCTCTCATTTGAAGCCGGGTATTTAGCATGCACAGCAGACACTGCGGCCAGCATCAGCATTCTCCAGGCTTCTCCCAGGCAAGGCCATAAATTGGTTAGTTTGGGACCCTCAGCTTCTTCTCCCCTTCCCCCCCACTCGCTCCTTTTTAAAATCGAGTTGGACACGGCAGCCTGCTGACTCCCCCCACCCCTTTATTTTCTTGTACGCAACATCTCGATCTGGCTGGATCGATAGCTGGTTAGCACAAATCTCAGCCCCTGTCACTTCTACCTGGCCTGGCCTGGCCACCCCTCCCCCTTCCCCTCCTGATCTTCCCTCCTCCCCAAGTAATTAAGAACATATTGGCCAAGATGAGAAAAGTTTTTTTTTTAAAAAAAAAAACACCCTGATATAAAGAATTCATTGAGAGAAAAACAGTAGCACTTCACCTTCAAGTCTTTGAAAGGGCCTTAGTAGACTAGGTGGACAGAGCCGTTTTACTGAGATTTTTAGATGTCTCTTTCCATCCACTTTCCAGACCTTCCTTTAGAGATGAAGATGCAGGCTGTGAATGAAGAAATGTCACCAAAGAAATGCTTTGTTTGTGTCATCATCACAGTCAGATGAATGAAAATATTTTTTTGGAAACAGATGCTAGTCACTTTTGGGTTGATTTCCCCTGTAAACTCAAGGAAGCCCTCCCCTGCACTCCAGACGATAGGGACTTCCATCAGGGACCAGCAGGGCTGGCTGTCTTATAAGCACCAGCAGGGACACCCACTTGACCTCCTTTGTTTTCTACTGTGTGGTGTGGGAAGGACAGTTTCCTCGATAAAGCAGCGAATTGAGGTCACTCAAAGCTTCTGTAGCCTTGGGGTTGCTAGTTAAGGCTTTATAAGGTATCTTCATGTGAATCCTGCTCCCTCACTGGTAGTAAATAAGGATGATTAAACTTTTCATTATGTTAACACCCTGCAGTTCCATCTGCACATGTTGTATAAATAGGTACACAGAGCTTTCTACAGGCCCCTGAGTCCCCTGGCTGAAAATCAGGGTGAAGTGTGCCACTTCGAAATAGAGTCAGAAAAAAAAATTAAAGCAAAACGTTCTGCATTTCCTTAAAAAACATGCTCCTGGTCCCATTAGCCTTGAGCAGTGGTGTCCAATGGCTTTGAATAGACCTTCTCTAGGTACTAGCCCTACCAAACATTTTTTTTTCTATACCCCCCTTGCAGGCAAAGCTCATTTTTGTAATGATATTTTATTTTGTCATGCCGTAAAACATGCCAGTACTAATGTGATTAAATATTAAGACCGTTTCTGAAATTCTTCGCTCCAATGACAAAATACTAGTCGGTATTTAACAAAATGATTCGTGCTCAGATTGGAGGGAACGAATAAGTCTTCAGAACAGCACAAGGCGTGCAGCCACTGGGACGTGCCCAGATTGTCTTATGGGTTTGAGGTGTCCTTTGGAGGGGAGGGAACTTGACTGGGAAGTTGTCTTTCTCCTAAAGTCTAGGCCAGCATCCCATGGGAGGATGACTTTTTAAACCAGGAAATCTACTAGTCTCTCCAAATCATGCTTCTCTTGACTTCTTAATCAACCCACCCGACAACTTTTATATAATGCAACTTCACCTCTGATCTTGAGGCTCTATGTGTACAAAGTTGCGGTGGGGGAAGCGTGAGGTCGTGGGAAGGAAAAAGCAAAACAAAACAAAACAAAACCCAGCCTGGGTTTGGGCCTATTCAAACATCAATAAAATTGGTGAGAATCACATGAATTTGAAAAGAGTTTGCAAAATCATCCGCCTATCTTTGAGATAGGTGTGCGGCCATGGAAGAATTTCAACACAGAGAGAAGGAGCGATAATGAGAGATTATAGATAATGCATATTCAGTTGGAAAAAGGACGTTTTCTCCCCTTCTGCCCTGTACAGTTTTCAAAAGTTGAATTAACCGTATTCTGTAATACATTTAGCCTTGCCAAACCTCCTTTCCCCTGGTAGCTCTATCTTGAAACTCAGGGCAGCCTTGAAGTACTCTTTCATATACATTGAAATGGGAGCGGTCTCAGTACACACTCTGCATGCAATCCTGCCCTTTTTGGAAGTATGATATTTTTACAGTGATGCCAGAGAAATTTTTGGAATTTCATGCTTTTCACAGTGTTGCAGTCAGAACATGGTAGCAGCACTACACAATCCTAGGCAGGCAAGATTTCTGTAGACCTGGGGCAGACTTGGGGCAGGTGGGGGGCAGGTAGATCCTAGCCTCAGAGCAAAGCACTGTTTCCCTGAGAGAATTTTTCAGGCTCCTTCAAACTTGTCTGGGGGAAGGCAGAGAGCTTTGCAATCCTGTTTTCCTGTGAAATTACCCAGCACAAGTTGCATGCCTTCATGTGACTTTGGCGCCTCCGGAAGATGTAACCCAAAACTTCGCAGGTGTTAATAAGGGATAATGTAAACAGATAGGGTCCCCTTTGTGCAGCTGACATTCGGGTCTGGCTGCTCCCTGGATATCCCAGGACATCAAACTACTGTTCTTTGGTGCTTGTTTAATATTTCATGGCTGTAATAAACCTGTCTACTTTGCCCGCCTCCCAGTATAAAACCCCAACCTAACACACATCTGCAATCATACATTTCCACTAAATATTAATAAAGGACAAGGATGTTTTAAGGGGGCTGAAGCCTGGCAGTGTTGATCTTGTCATGGTTTTCTACCACTGTGTTTTCCTGGCTGTTTTGATTTTAAATAGCCATTGCTTTCTAATATGCAAACTATATTTATATATTCATGTGTATATATATATATATGCAATTTTTGTAGATTGAAGGGCTTTCCCCAAGTATAGCTTTCTTTGATATAATTTCATTTAGATTTCTTGTGAGGCCCCTTCTGAACGGAAATAAGGAACTGTTGAAATGTACCTCTAGTTTATTGAGGTTTCTAGGAAAGGTGTGAGAGTTGGTTAATCTAATTTCTCTTTCTAGCAATGAAATTCTATGATTCCTGATGTGATTTTGTTTGCCTGACAGAGGTATTTAAATTTCCACAAAGCATCTTAATAGGTTTTGAAAATACGGCCACTGTTGCCAAGAAGTTACTCGATACCCTGTGCTGATATAAAATATACATTTTTAATAAATGGTCCGGCAGGACTGGTGAAATGAGAGGAGGAAAGTTCTTCCCGCTGTGGAAGGACCAGGTTGAGTGGGTCGCTGGGATTTCACAGGATCTCCTAGACTCACTCTATGCTGGAAAATGAAGCTGAATCACTTGTGACCTGTTTCTCTCCACTTGAATGACAATGACGTCGGATTGTGTTCTTTGCCCAGGGAGTGATCAGCTTTGCCGAAAGCATTTAGGAGATAAATACTCTTGGTAAGGAATACTGTATTTACCTCTCTTTGGTTATTTTTAGAGATTAAAAGGCTGTAGCTTTAGATAATAGGATCAAACGTCTGGGGAGTGTGTGGGAGCAAGCAGGCCTCCCAAGAGCACCACAACATAAAAACACCAAATCCTCTCATGCCAGAGGGATCCTCTGTTTGTTGGAGGGGGTTGGGGGGGCGCTGTAACCAGTGGGTTCACCTTCTATCCTTTTCTTACCCCCCACTGCTTGTTCCACCCAGGTCTTTGGTCTGGAGGGGCCGGGATCACCCAACCTCCTCATTTTGACTCAAGTCAGGATTCTGACTTGCCGAGGATGTGTTTGTTTTAGGATGGTGTCTATATTTAGGCGCATCTTGGGTGGACAGATTTGAGTGTGGGATTTGATCGCTCTTGGTGGAGATGTTGATGTATACATGAGTGCGTGATTGAGAAGAGGGACATTTGGAGGAAAATTTTCAAGGCTTCTCGCCTTCTCACACACACTGAAGCCAAATGAAGTGGTCTTGGGGCCAGATCGAGAGAGCACGGCCGAGGTGGGCGGAAGCTCTGGGTTTGTATCTCAGGGGAGCAAAGCAGGGCCCCTTGCCGTTCAGTGTGTGAAGAAGCCCCCCTCTCTCCCCCTCACCCCATCCTAGCATCCGCATATATACATATGCATGGCCGAGTGTATTTCCATCCAATCTGGAGTCACTCCTCCAGTTTACCCTTCATCTGCTTTCTAAAGGCGAGCAGGGAAAGGAGCTCACCCTTCAGTCTCAATGGCCTTAGCTGACAGGTTCTGATTCTGTAAAGGACTGAATGAGCGTGAGTCCTAAAAATAGAGGGAGGATTTTGAAGATCCTAATTACGAAATCTCAGCCTCCCGGGCCTCCTGGGCTGTGGGTGACTTTGATCTGGAGTATTTCAGTAGCAGACGCACGTCGCCCCTCGCTGGGTTTCGTGCGTGAGCGTGCGTGGAGGTGTCTCTCCAGCTGAATTCAGCTAACACCAGTTTCCTGCCAGGAGAGGAATCTTTGAATCAGTGCCCCCTCCCTTTCTTTACTCCCCCTACACCACCTACCCCCACCAGTTGTGGGAAGCGGACGCTGCTTCTCATTTATGGAAATTCCTCGCCTTTATTGTAATCTTTTTGTACCAACGATGTGGCGGAGACGACGCTGGGCTTTTGAATTAGTCATGGTCCTGCCTGCAGGGACCCTCTGTGTCCTGATGCAGAACAGCTCAGCCAAAGTCCCCAGCTCAGAGCCACCCAGGGCCCCGAGAAACTATGAACAGGACCCAAAGGGAGAGAGAGTTCTGGGATCCTGGCACATTGTGCTCGATGGGTCACCCTGCACGAAGGTGGCCCTGGTCATTTCCTGCCATCTTCTGATGACAGGACAGCATGTAGCCTCACCTGGGTGATCAGCTGCTTTGCAGAGCGTGGGTGAGATGATACCCTGTGAGTGTACGCTACAGTGGGCAAAACCCCCAAACTTACTTTGTGACCAGATTGAGAAGCAGAGTTAAGTTTTATTTACTTGCACGGGGAGGGACTTTTGAAAGGCATCATTTTCTCGGGATGTAATTATTAGAGGATGCTGAGACTCGCTTTGTGTACTGGCCTGCATTTTAACCAGCAGCCTTCGAGGTTTGAACAGCCAGTGGAGTGTCTGCTCCCAACATGGTGTTGCCCAAAAGGGCACAGAGGGGAGAAACGGCCACAGGTTTCTCTCAGACTTGAAATCCAAGGGACTGAATCGGGGTTCCCCATGGCTTCCAGTTTGGGCCTGACAAGACCACACTGTATTGGCACCGTGGGTACCTCCTGAGGCAGGACTTGTCACAGACACAGCACCCCCAGTTGTCTTTCTCTCTCAGCTGGGAAAGCTGGTGGGATTTCATAATCACTGCTTTCTTGTGAAGGCTGGAGCAGAGAGAACTTTACAGCAGCCGCGTGCGTATCTTTTCACGATTTATGCATCATCGTAGGGACCCAAATGCCCTTTAAACATAAGGCAATTGAATCTAGCAGTTTGGAGGTCTTTGAGCATTCGTAATAACACGCTGGCTTTCTGTGAATGTCCCAGAAGGAACATCTTCCATGGAATGGACTTGTCCAAAAAGGGAGAAAAAATTCCCCGATAAACATTCCCATATAAACTCACATCGTTGAGGGAAATCACATTTCTGTGTTCTCATCTCGAAAGCTCCGAGCCCAGCGAACTCACCTTGCCCTACTTCCCCTGGAGTTTGTAGGATCAACTATGTGACCAGAAGCTTCCATCTTATTTGCATCTTTGATCGATCTGTGGAAAATCTTGGGCTCCCCCGAAACGTTTGTCCTAGGGTTCCACTCTTTCTGTCCGTCTCTGGTTTCCTGGGTTGCAGTCTGACTGATCTGTGCTGTTGTTTTTGGTTTGGGAGACACAAGGTGTGTTGGGAAATAGTGTAGGAAAATAGGGAAGCCCCTTGGCGAAGGCATATTTGGGACCCATTGCTATGGAAGATCTTTGGAAAGTTGGGGACTTCAAAGACATCCACAAGAGAAACGGGGCTTGTTTTTATGCTGCATGCCTGGAAAATGATCTCCATAGTTACTCAGAAGTATACGGCCATGGTCATGTCTTCGGAGGAAATGTGGACTCACTTTGGTGCTGAGGTACTCTTTCAGCTTTGTTTGTGCTGCTCTCTCCTCGAGCAGCCTGACTCATGACTACGTGGCCTGCCGATGCGTTCAATTGTGAGGATTTAAAAGTAGTTTTTTCTTCTCAGTGCAGAGAAGAATTTAAAGAGTTTTGGGCCTGATGGTTCTATTTGATCTCAATACTTGGGACAAGAATTTCCCTGGAGTGACACCGTCTGAGGGGATCTTTCTGATGCCACTGGTTTTACATGGTATGACTGGGAGAAATCTCTCTGCCTCAAAACTGGGGGCCCCAGTGTGTCTGGTCTAGTTTTCTTGGGAACTCCTAGAACGTGAGATGACAGTTAGTAAGTGAACCCCTCCACGCATGTGCGCGTGCATACACACACACACACACACACACAGCTTCTTGCTCTTCCAATCATTCAGGGCAGAGTGAGGTGTCAAAAAAAAAAAAAGATATGACCCTTTTCAGTGACTGTGAAGCAGTGTTTTCAGACACCCTTGGATCTTGGAACACAAGCATTGTTGAGTGATTGGCAGTGACCACCAGGAGTAAAGTACTTCTGAGGGACCATCTTATGATCAGAGAAGGGGTAGGGAAGTCGGCAGAAAACCTAGCCTGCTTTGAAATCCCCAAAGCTCTGTCTTCCAGAGAAAGCAAGGGTTGGTTGAGAATTTGCTGAGAAGTTAGTGGGTTCTTCCTGGTCCTGGTGGGCTGTTTGAAAATGTCCTTGCAAATTTTAGGGCCCCGATCCTGATATGGACACTCTGGGTCCTCAGTTCCGAATGAACCAGAAGGCAGAGAGAGAAGCTCCCCCAGTTAGGAAGACTAGATGGAAATTGGGGTGCAGTGTATTTTCTCAGGGTCGGGGCATGGCAAAAGGAAGGACGGGGCAGAAAGAAATGGGTCGACATGAGTTGAAGTTTCATTTACTGACTCTTGGGGTTTGCGAGTGGAAAATGATTTATACATGTGGATGTCATTTATAACAACATCACCTGAGCTAGGCTGAGGGTGTGAGAATTACTTGGTGGTCAGTGTTGGCTGTCACAAAGGACAGAAAGTTTTTGCCCAAGCTTTCCCTTTGGGGCGCAGGGCGCCCACATCACTGCACGTGTATGGGAGAAATAGGTCTGGAGGCCCCAGCCTGAGACTGGATGACTGCACTATGGGTCTGTTAGCAGTCAGGGCCTGTTTCTGTTGAGTTAGTGGCCCAGGCAAGCTCAGGGGGCATGAAGACCCAGACAAGGCCCGGGTAGGTCGAGCTCCAGCTGTGCCTCTGGCCAATCCCTGCAGAGGAGCTGGTCCCTTGAGGCCCAGATCTTTCCATAAAAGAGGGATGACAGGAGTGGGAAAAGGGAGTGACCTTTCCCCTGGTGATCCTGTAAGGTGGCCACTACGGCTTCCCTCCTCGAAAGACCCTTCAGGGATGATCTTGGCTTTCACAGACCTTGTAGGCAGGTCCCAATGCCTGAAATACAAGCATGGCCCGAGATGCCCTCCCACACAATATATATATTTTTTCCTTTTTCTGAATGGTAGGCAAAAAGGGAACCAAAGTAAGTGACAAATCCAGCAAGAGGAAGATTTCCCCGAATTGAGATAAGCCAAGTGTGGAAAGGAGCTGGAGAAACTGAGAGTCTCCTCTTTCCTCCCTTCCAGGAGACTCCAGTCCAGCCTTCAAAAGCCCTTAATGCTTTTGCAATGAGACCTAATTCGCTAAAACCAAACTGGCCATTTTCATTCCCTGCAATGTAACTTTTGGCGATTGTTTAGTATTTGAGGGAATGGAGGTTGCAGATCAAAATGTGGCTTTTCAGAACAGGAGCAATTTCCCGATCCTTACGCCATGACTGTTTCTAAATGGTCTGGGCAGAAAGCTTTGAATGCCTTTTGCCAGGTTTTGCTTGCATGGGCACATATACGTGCACATGCACACATAGCACACAGGCCTGAGAAGTCTCAATAAGCGATGAAAAAATAATTTTTTCCCCCAAGAAGAATCTCATACAAAGTTTTGGCCTCGTTCAGTTTGAAGTAGACTCGTATTGATCTCCGTGCAGTCAATTTTTGCCGAATTTGTAATCCTGTTAGGCCTCCGGGAAAGGCATGATTAATTTACTTGTACATTTCACTATTTTAGGTCAGTTTAGTTAATAAGCATTTATTTTGTGCTCAATGCCTTTGAAGCATTTTGCTGGGATTAGAATAGTGTGTGTGTGTGTGTGTGTGTGTGTGTGTGTGTGTGTGCAGGCATACATTAATAGGGCCCCGATTGCCTGGCGTAGAATAATGGCCACCAGTAGTCTGGGTTCCTACCACCTCCCTAGGACAGGAAGAGAAGGCGAGTGGCGCCTTTCACCATCACTTGTCCAGGAGGAGGGAGAAAAAGCCAAATCATTGAGCAAACCCAGCCTCCCAGAGCCTTGAAGATGGCCGGAGAACACGGGCTTCCTACTGTTGCCTTGGTCCTCAGACCTTGAGAGTTTCCGAGCATTAATTCTTAATTGACTGAGAGTTGAGCACCTGTGTGGGCCCGAGGTCTCTGCACATGGGTGGACAGTTGGGAATCTTCCACCTCTTTGCAGCACCTTTTATGCTGCTCCCTTGACAAATGGTGGTGGTGGTAGGAGGGTGTGTGTGTGTGTGTATGTGTGTGTGTGTGTATGTGTGTGTGTGTGTCTATGTGTGTGTGTTTAACTTTTAAGAAATGTATTGTTTGACTTCCAAAGAAGGAAGAAAAAGTATGCATAAGTCTTGAAAGCAGAGAAAAGGAAAAACAAAGCAAAACAGCCCGTAGCTTTGGCCTTTCCTAACACTGAGTCTCTAAAGGGGAGCATGCCTCATTTTGATGGTGCGAACACTTCAGCTCAGCTTCTTTGGGGGGCCCCCTCTTCCTCTCTGGGCTCCCCACAGCCTTCCTGTCTCTCTGCTTCTAGATGATGGGCTAAAATTCCACTCAATAAACAACCATCAAAACACCAGGGTCTGACCCTAACAGTGTCTGAGAAACGGCGTCATGGGCACCTCCACCATTTGCTGAAATTCCTCGCTCGTCTCGTCGGTTCCCACCAAGGCTTTGCCTTTGCAGAGTGAGGGCTGGACGGAGTCTCCTCGGCACTGAGCCAGACTGCAGTGAAGCAAAGGCGCTGAGGAAACAGGCATTTGGAGAGATGAGGACACAATTTCTTTTTTTATGTGGGCCCGTTAAAGTCTAATGGACATTGGTGTCTGGCCTTAAATTTGGAGAGGGTCTTTATCTAACCCTTAAAACCAGAGTCGTTTCTGGTAATTACAGCACCTTAGGCAAGATCACTAAATCTTCCTGAGGCTTGTCTGGATGGCCGTGGTGGGGCTGGGAGGGGCCGTGGGGGGGGGGGGCACACCTGTTACCTGTATCAGCTATATTTATGACATTTCTAGACTCCTGGTTTTAAAGGAAGAATTTATGGGCTAGGTAGCGCCGGAATAGAGCTGCCAGAGGCGTTCTGGCTCATGGCAGTGAAACTGCAAGAGCCCCACGCTCGGTGCCCATCACGGCCCCTGCATTTCCTTAATGAACTCATTTAGTTCCCCAACATTTGGTATTAAGTAAGTAGTTATTTTGGGAATCCAAGAGAGAAAGAACTGGAAGACTTAAAAGAAAACTTTTTGGAAGAAAGAAAAAGTATTGCGTTTTGAAGTTTGAGACGTCTTGGCGTCCAGGCGTAAGAGGTGGGGGATGGACTCGGTGCAACGTGGCCGGACGTGGCGAAGCGGCTGGCCCCATCCCCGCCTGTGTTTTTGCTTCTCGACAGAGGGGGTTTTTCCGTTGGTAGGAACGGCAGAGGCCGCAACACCCAGACTCCGAGCAGTTTGTTTGGAAGTATTGTTTAGATTATTCTTGCTTTTCAAATTGAGAGAAACTTGGTTTAATGGGAAAATAGCAGTATTACTATCTTGGTGTGTTTGCTTTAGCGTTTAAAAATAGTTTGTTTTCATATCCCGAATTTCATCCTTTCCTTGTTTGCTTGTTTGATGGAAACCCCTGTGTGTGTGTGTGTGTGTGTGTGTGTGTGTGTGTGTGTGTGTGTGTGACGGATGCCAGCACACACATCTATATACATGCAGGCGGTCAAATGGTTGCAATCGTCCAACCAAAAACCGATTGCAATTTTACATCTGGCTAAAGGGACTCAGACCATTTGTTTTTAACTGAAACCATCTTGTTCCTTCCTCCCCAAATTCCCCCCTACCCCCCACTCAGCAATATTTATTTCTTCCTTAAAAAAGGAATGCCACTTGTTTGCTAAGGTCCCTGTTGGAATAGATTTTCAGAGGTTATGTATTAAATGTGTTTGAGGGTGATTTCAGCCCTCAGCCTCGTTGTCCCAGTACTAATGTTAGCAGGGCCTATTACAGAGAGGCAAAGAATATTGTAAATGGCTTATGCAGAAAAACCATTTAGATAAAAATGCAATTTTCCCCTCTGCATAGAGTGTTAAGAATTAATAGCACATTCTTTCTAAATGGGTATTTTTATATTATATTTTCCCCCTAATGAAATTCTTTTCCCAAACAGGAGCATGTTTCATTTGAAACTTTAGAGTAAAATTGATCTGTTTTTAAGACTGCAAAAACTGGTGTCCCCGTCCTCAGCAGGCCCCTACCTTCCCTCCACTGCATCCAAGATTTTTGACGTTGGATCGTGCAGCGGACGGTAATGGTGGTTCTGTTTTTTGACAGTCCATTCACATTAAGGCCGAGATAGAAAGGCTGGGTTTGCCCACATTTCGGGTGGATTTGGGGGTGTTTGGTGGTTTCAACAAAAAGAGAAACTGGTCCTGAAATCTGTGCTGTGTGTGCTCAGCCCTGGCCCGGCCTGGAGAAGGCTCAGCTCCCTGCTCCCTGGGAATGCCTGCAATCCCCTGGGTATATATATCTCCTGCTCCTGGCTTCTGTACGACTGCAGGGGAGGCCCAGGTGCCCCAGGCCTGCTCCCCCTTCTGTGACATCTGGGAAAGGGGCAGCTTCCAGCTCCTGAGTATCCTCTGGGGGGCCATTCTCAGGGGCCGGCTCTCTGCCAGGGCCTCTGTGGCCATTTTGGGAGGAATGGAAATTCAGAACTTCTTAGAAGGCTGACTTCATGCAGACCGGCAGAAGGCTGCGGCAGCATCATCATGGAAAGTCTTTGAGAGCTTGTTGTACCGGCTGCCATGGGCCAGTGTCTGCTGACCCAGTTTTCTCTGCCTGGGTGTGTGTACGTGGAGATATTCCGGCTTGCCTTGGCAGCTGAGGCATCCAGACGATGGTGGCGGACCCTGTGACATTGTAGTAGATGAACATCTAAAACACATACTTGTGTTTTTTCACTATCAATATGGTACTAATGTGAAAGTTGAGGTACAATTCTAGAATGGGAAAGACTTTCTCCCGTTTTGTGGCCCTCCCCTACAACATTTTCCAGTTGAGATAACAAAGGCCCAGAGAGGGCAGGCAACTTGGCCAAGGTCACACAGCATAGGCACAGAGCAAGGACAGGACTATAGCTGACCCTTGGCCTTGGCCTTGGCCTTCTCTTCCTGCCCCTCAACCCCTTCACCTGAGAGCTAGGATTTGATTTTATCTGGCTAAACCTTGTGCAGTCCAGAGCTGGGTCTTCTTAAACCAGATTTTTCCAAACCTTTTTGAAAAGCACCACGACAGGACCGGGCATAGCGGCTCACGCCTGTAATCCCAGCACTTTGTGAGGCTGAGGCGAGCGGATCACTCGAGGTCAGGAGTTTGAGACCAGCCTGGCCAACATGGTGAAACCCCATCTGTCCTAAAAATAAAAAAATGAGTGGGGTGTACTGGGCATCTGTAATCTCAGCTACTTGGGAGTCTGAGGCAGGAGAATTGCTCGAACCCAAAAGGTGGAGGTTGTAGTGAGCCAAGATCGTACCACTGCACTCTAGCCTGGGCGACAGAGCAAGACTCTGTCTCAAAAAAAAGAAAAGCACCGCAGTGTACCTCCTGTGTTGATGATGGCAGCACTTGTTCCCTTCCTCTCATGGAGGTGGACATCATGCAGGAGAGAATTCTTGACCCCAGGGTTAGCCACAGTAGCACCAGAACCTGTCAGATAGTTGCTGTGGGTTTCAGGCCTGGCGTTTTGACTCTTCTGAGCTGGGTGACCTCAGACAAGCCACGTCACTGCTCCTGGCTTTCTTTCCTCATAGATACAACTGAAAAAAGGAAAAAAAAAATAGTATGTACCTCACAGAAACATTGCAAGGACCAAATGGGATGTTTTAGCTGGCATTACAATTATGTGACTTCAGAGCCAGACTACTTGGATTCAAACCCCAGCAATTCCACTTCCTAGCTGTGTGTCCTTGGTCAGGTTACTTAATCTTTCTGTTCCTTCATTTCCTCATCGATGAAAAAGAATAGTAATAGTTCCTGCGTTATGGAGCTAGAAGGATTCAGTGAGTTATATATATGTGTGTATACATATATGAGTTGATACTCAGAAGCCTGCTTAACACAGAGAAAGTACTATGCCAGCAGCAGTTTTAACTGAGCACTGACTCTAAGCCAGGTGGTTCGTATGCAGGGCGTCAGTGGACCTGGGCAGTGATGGTGGCATTGGTGCTATTGTTTGTCCCATATTAGGGAGGAGGAAATGAAGGGCACAGATTGGCTGGCAAGTGGTGCAGGCTGGGGGTGAACAGTGCCAGGCTGGACTGCAGCCACGCAGCCCCGGGCCTGCACTGGGGACTTGCTCAGTAAATGTCACAGTGCCGTAGGGTGGGGCCCGGCTGGAACCTGCCACCCCTGCATCAGCAATTTCAGGCCTCAGCACTGGGGTGGTGTGTGGCTGGGGAAGGGAAGGGAGGATTATGTGGAGACCTTCTCCTTCTTCAGGGCAGTTAGACCCTGTGGTCTGGTCACAGCCTGCCACCATCAGACACAGGTTCCTAGCAGCGGGATGGTAGCGCCAAGGTATTTTTTTGTCACCTGACAGCTCTCCCAGTGCCCCTAAGGAACAGCTCCCTCATATTCATGAGTAATGATCAGCCTTCTTGAGGTAGGAATCCTGAGCTGAGCCGGTCCCCGGCCCCTCATCATTTTACCAGGAGCCCGAGTCAACCCTAAATGGTCTGGGAGCCAGCATTAAAAAATTAAACCCCTGCATCTGGCACCTCAGGTCGGGGGTGGGCCTCAGGAACCTGGCAGGCTCGGGCTGAACAGAGACAGCAAGAGCAAGAGAGAGAGAAAGAGAGCTTGAGAGTGAGTGGGCATCCCTGCCCCAGGACACAGTGGGAGGGTTTAGGAGGCAGAGAGGCCTGGATTCGAATCCTGGCTCTGCCACTTGTGTACTGTGTGACTGGGCAGGTGATTCACCTCTTTGAGCCTTGGTTTCCTCACCTGTAACACAGGTAAAACTCTTGGGAGCCTCTCAGAGGGTGGCTGTGGGGCCTGAGTATCTGGACAGGTTGGTGAGAGCGTGGGCTCTGGAGTCAGCAGTAAGGTAGCTATTGTCTGTTTTCACGCGAGACTCTTTGGCCATGTCTGGTTCCTCTCCGGGCCTCAGTGTCCCTGGCTACAAACTGGGAAGAGTAACACCCTTCCCACAGGGCAGTGGCAATGGTTTTTATCCAGAAGCAGCATTGCCTGGGTGGCAATGTGTAGAGACATCTCTGGTTGCCATGGCTGCAGGGAGGAGGATACTATGGCCCCTGATCGGGCTCAATATCCTACAGTGCACAGGACGGGCCTCACTCCTTTCCTTTCCAGCCCCAAATGTCAATAGCGCCAAGACTGGGAAGCCCTGAACTACAGTGAGGGATTGAGGTTAGGTTCAAAATAATACTCAGGGCTGGGCATGGTGGCTCATGCTTGTAATCCCAGGATTTTGGTAGGCCAAGGCTGGTGGATCACTTCAGCCTAATACTCAAAACTTGCTAGGCAGTATGGTCTGTATTCAAGAGTGCTGGCATTCATTCAACAAACACTCCCAAGCGCTTAACCACATGGCAGTGCTGGGATGCAGTTGGGGGAAAGGATAGACAACTGCCCTGCCCTCATGGAGTTTACATTTTAAGAGAGGGGCCAGAATGACAGAGCACAGAAGAATGCAGAGAATTAATTAGAAGACGGGACATGTGTGAGAGTTCCTAATCCGGGGCACCAGGAAGGTCTCTGTGAGATGGTGAAACAGAACTGCCTGAGCGATGACGAGGAGCCAGCTGGTAGTGTTCTGGTGACTGCACTTTTAAACACCTGGCTCTCTGGGGTCGGGGGAGAGAAAAAGAAAAGCTCTGATGTGCAGCACCTGCTGCTTCCCGTGGTGTAAATACTCCCAATTTCAAACCACCAAAGTGATGTCAGCCATCAGCTGGATTGCAAAATTCCTGAACATTTAACAGTGGACTCCGGCGCCCCGGAGCCAGCTGCGTCAAGCTCTGCAGGAAGTGGGTTGGGCAAGGGGAAGGCGAGGGCAGGACGGAGCAGGCCTATTTTAGGAACCAGACATTGCTGGTGACAGGGGAGAGACCGTTCAGGCAGGCAGGGGCCTGGCTGCCCACGGCTTGTAGGCACGGTCAGATCAGCAGTTTGGATTCCATTCTAAAGTGTGGCTGGGAGCACAGACTGGCTGGGATCCGACAGCACGCGGTAGATGTGCAACTAAGGGTGCTTCATCGAGCCCAGGGTGTCTGAGAATGTGTCTTGTTTCCCTTCCCTACGTCCGGAATCTTTCTGAAACAGCAGTGATTCTTCTTGTGGTTTGGAGCCCCTGGGGCCATAGGTTAGGGCAAGTTAGGCTGTCCCTTAGGACAGGGTTCTGGAGTCCCAAGGCAGGGGTTGAGCCTGCCACAGGTGGGAGGCCACGGGGGATGTCAGTGGCTCCCTGGCTAGGCAGGCCATGATTTATGTCCTCGTCCAGGGAGACCCTGTTTCCTCTTTCCCTCAGTCATTGTTCTCCAGGCCTTGCAGAGGTCATCCCAACAGGAAGGCACAGGCCCAGCTGGGGTCAGCCTGAGAAGGCATGGAGGCCTGGGCCCCTGGGTGACCCAGGCCTAGCGTTTACTTTCTGGAAGGTTTTTTTTTTTGCATTCCTCTGTAGCTCCCTGAGCAGCAAAGGAATCTTAGCAGGCTACAGCTATTAAACACCCATCATGCCAAGCCCCATTTTACAGATAAGAAGACTGAGGCCCAGAGAGGCCAAGTGACCTGCCCAGGGCTGCACTGTGGGTTCATATCCAGGCCTTTCTGAGCTCATGCTCAGAACTGCATCCAGGCACGGAGATGAGGAGCTGTATTTCCTGCCTACAGGTGCTGGAAATAAAAACCAGCTCTGGGTCTTGCTTCCTTACGGCCGCCTGCAGGTCATGCCATTGGCTGTTCAGGTCTTCCCCGTTTGTTCCCCACAGGTGAAGGGACAGTGGTTAGAACCCCTAGCCTGGGAGCCTGGAGGTGACGGTGACACGATGGGGGCAAGGCTGTGCCGCCTCGCTGACCTTCAGTCTGCTGTCTATCCAGTGGGTCAATTCTGGCCTCTCCTGGAACCTGACTGAGGAGGAAACACCTGTTGGTGTAGCTGGTACCTGTTGAGTGCCAGGGAGCACAGGCTTTGTTGCAGGTGTACATCCGGTCCTGGTCCCAGGCCTGGGGGGTGAGGGTCTCATCCAGAGATAGCATTAATCAGGGTCACCCTGTCACCTTGCTGCATTTGTCCCCTGAGGTGTAGGAGGGGCGATTGGGGTTTCCTGCAGAGGGATGGGATGGGGCTGGTTCAGGATCAGGGATATTCACCCTCACCTCTGCTTGGGTGGGGAGAGAAGGAAGGGACCTCTGTATGGGAATTCCTCATCCCAGCCCCACCCACCTCCTTTCTTCATTGCCCCCACTGGAGAACACTGGTCCCAGCCAGCTTCTCCTTTTGTGGGTTGTGTTTGCCTGGGCCACTGTGGTCTGGGCCACAGCCACCGTCCCACCTGAGGGAGGCTTGTTACAGATGTCAGGACCCACCTGACTGTGGTGGGCCCCACGAGGATGAGCACATGTCCTCCATCAGTCACCTGATGGCTAGGCATTGGAGTCAGACCTCACGTCTCAGAGCTCTGGGAGGAGGACAGTGCAGAAGCCAGGCCCGCAGCCTTCCGCTGGACTGATCATTCTTCGCTGCCCTGGGCCTCAGTTTCCTCATCTGTCTCTTGGGTTAAATGGGGTAGTGGTGAGGATTAAGACAGATCATGAAAAGGACTCCACCCAGTGTCTGGCACATCACAGACGTCACTAAGCCTTGGCATAAATACAGATGCTTCTCCTGCACAGGCGGCGTCAGGAACCTGCGAGGGGAGGGCTGACACGTTGCATGAAGTGGAGAGGAGTGGGTGTCCCCCTGTGGGATGGCTCATTCTCCAGTGAGCAGTGAGAGATTTGCCTGCAGAGTTTAGGAGGGTGGTCGTGGGTGCCGTTCAGGGAAGAGAAAGTGGCCGCGGCAGCTGGCAGAAACTCCCTCAACGGCTAGATGTGTTATACCGCCAACCAGTGAGAAAATGAACCTGAGACAAAAATTATGCATTTTCTGGAACTCCTTAGAGTTTTAAATACCCTGGCCCCGTATACCCACTTCTTAGATTCCCTGTTTGTGTAGGACTTGAAAAATCAGTCTCTCCTTAGTGTTGGGAAACTCCTCAAAATCACTGCAACAATGCTAATAATATTTAAGAGCACATTAATCACACTTTCTACTCTGCATATATGTGGTGACGGGTTCTCCATGGGCAGTTACCAGACAAACCATGTGCATCCCTTAAAAGCTGCACCTGGCGGGTAGGAACCCCGGGTAGCTGTTCCCGCTGCTTTGTCATCAGCCTGGGTCACCGACTCAGGATAAAAAAGATGTACCCTGTAGGACTTTTCTTTTTTCTCTGGAGATGGAGTCTCACTTGTCTAACCCAGGCTGGAGTGCAATGGTGCGATCTTGGCTCATTGTATCCTCTGCCTCCTGGGTTCAAGCAGTTCTCCTGCCTCAGCCTCCCTGGTAGCTGGGACTACAGGCACAAGCCATCATGCCTGGCTAATTTTATTTTTATTTTTTTGTATTTTTAGTAGAGATGGGGTTTCGCCATGCTGGCCTGGCTGGTCTCGAACTCCTGACCTCAAGTGATCCACCTGCCTTGGCCTCCCAAATTGCTGGGATTACAGGCATGAGCCACAGCACTGGGACAGACTTTTATTTTCTTTCTCTCTCTCTTTTTTTTTTTTTTTTGAGACAAGGTATAGCTCTGTCAGTCAGGCTGCAGTGCAGTGGTACCATCGTAGCTCACTGCCGCCGCCAACTCCTGGACTCAAGCGATCCTCCCACCTCAGCCTCCGGAGTATCTGGGACTACAGGTGTGCACCACCACGCCTGGCTAATGTTTTATGTTTTCATAGAGATGGGGTCTCGCCATGTTGCTCAGGCTGCTCTTGACCTCCTGGGCTCAAAGGATCCTCCCGCCTCAGCCTCCCAAAGTGCTGGGATTACAGGCGTGAGCTGCCGCGCCCAGCCAGAACTTTTCTTCTTGCTTGTGTTTCTCTCCAAATCCACACTACGGCGAGCAAGCCCATTTGTCCGGAGAATTCTCAATTTTGTTTTTGGAAGAAATCTCTTGTGATTGTCCGCCTCAAGCATTCATTTACCGTTTAATCAAACAGAGGTGGGGCGGTAAAGGGGTTGTAGGGAGCAAAATCCTATTTGTAGAGAGTGGGGAATACCCAGGCCCTCCCTTGTGATTTAAAGACCAGGGCAAAAACTTTTTGCACACCAGTTTCTGGGGGACAGAAAAATCTCCCAGGCTGTGGTTCCCCAGGTGTTTGCTCTGTCTCCCTCTCCCCAACCGGCTCCCCCTCCTCTCCTTTTTCTTCTCTCCCTTTCATTCCTGGAACAATCGTCCTGGCCAGTTCCTTTGGGCTCTTCCACATTCTTTGCCAAAAACAAAAACCATTCTTAACCCCAGATGACCAGGCCTGCAGTCGTTTTTGTCTGGTATGTGGCGTCTGCCCGAGTTGGGGCGGGTGGGGGGGGGCATGCATGCTTCCAATTTATATTCCAGCATGCCAGCTTCAAGGCAAGATGGGGCTGGGGAGAAAAGAAAAAACCTCAAAAAGTGGGGAGGCCAGAACCACTGAATTTCAAAAGAGGAGAAAGAGGGAGAGGATGGGGGAAGACGGTCAAGCCGAGGTGACCAGCAGATTGTCGGTCAGGCCAGCTCCCCCACAACTTTCAGAGCCCCCCTCAAAACTCCACCCTTAGCCCGTGGTGGACTTTGGATTGTACTCTGTATTCTATTTGATTATTATAATTTTTTAATGAGGTCAGACTGAAAATCCATCTGCCTGGGCCTGCCTGCCTAGGTTTGAAGGCAATTAAACTGGAGACTAACCTCTTAATTAGGGTTTCCCTGGGTAAATCTCATTTGATAAATTCCTTATCAGCCTTGGCTTTAACTATAGCTCGTCCTCGAGACGGGATTGAGCTCCCCCGGGACCTCTAAGTGAATCCCCCCAGAGAGGCCACCCCACTGCAGACTCTTCCAGCCGGAGGCTCCCCCAGGAAGGGCAGGCAGAGAGGCCCCTTTCAGGGTTAATTAATCAGAAAATTTAGTGGTGCCCGGTGATTCTGGAGAACTTGTCTGCCACCTTTGAATTCTCCGTCTCCCCTTCTGCCTCCCTTCTAGGTCTTAAAAATAATTTTTTTTTGAGTGAACTGAACTCTGCTAAAGGAAATCTGCAGCCCGTACTCCTTCCTTGTGGCCCCCCCCTCTCTTCTGCCCAACTTGTTTGTGTGGATGGTTCAATTTTTTTCCTTCCCTTTTTTAAATGCAAGTGCGCTGGGAGTAGAAATGTCAGGGGTCAGGCTCCAGGTGGCAGGGAGCAGGGGGCAGCCTCAGCTGCTGTCCGTGCCATTCGGGGAGAGTGGAGCTGAGCTTAACCCTTTGGGGGCCGGGCCCTGCCTGTGGGTTCAAGGATACTGGGCACTTCTCTCCCCTCTCTTCACTAGAGTTGAAGGGGACTCTGGCACCTGGACTCCTTTTTTAGGATTTTAAGCTAAAAATCACCTCTGGGGTGGGATAGGGCAGTCATAGCGGTATCACCTAGGAGAGCGCCAAGTGGGAATTTTGGTTCCATCAGCATGTCCTAGACAGCTGTGGTATGTCTGGGACCAGGGCAAGATGCTGCCTGTATGGAGAAGGTAGCAAGGGGCGGGCTGGGCCATGGCCACAGGCACTGCTGTGCCCACCAGCATCCCAGGAGATAGCCCCCTTTATAGATGGGGACAATGAGGCCCGGGGAGGGTGGTGATGTGTTCAGTCCCCCAGCTGCTAATAGGTTGGAGCGGAATCCTGGTTCTGAACCCTTGATTCCTGCATACCAAGAACCCTCTGCCACTCCCACCCTCTGGAGTCCTGTAAGAGCAGAAGCCTGACTCACACACGGTGTTTGGATTCCTTCCATCCTTCTGTAGCCATCAAAAGGGCAGGAGGCCAGTTTGGAGGGTGGAGCATGCGCCATGTCACCCACAGCTCCTTCTAGCCACCAAGAAGCAGCTACCGCTGTGGACCCATTTTACAGATGAGGAGGGCAAGGTGCAGAGAAAGAAAGGACCTGCCTGAGAGCAGAGCCGACATAAGGCAAAGCCTGATCTATCCCCCATTCTTTCTGCCCACCGGGCCTGGCTGCTCCTCAGCATGGAGACATCACCAGTCCCTGGAAGCAGGAACAAGAGCACGAAACTTGTGCCTCCCAGCCACCGGGTCCCCATCATCTGTGAAGTTGCCTAGCGGCTGTGCAAGCTGGATGGTCTGTGATACGGGGCTCAGGAGGGGGTGCACCTAGCCCAGGTATTGTAAGGGTGACAGGGGGTCTAGTCTGCCAGCGGCTTAGGTTGGTCCCTGGCAGAGCTGCCCCTGGCACACAGGGCCCTGATGGAATTGTCACGACTGTTATTATGTTTGAGCCTCAGTTTCCTCATCTGTGAAATGAGGACAATGGCAGTGTCAGCCCCCTGGGGTTCTGCAGGCACAAAACCCATTCATGCACAGGAAGGCTCACAGCAATGACTTGCCCCTGGTAAGCTTCAGTGCACATTAATTGGTATTATTATTATTTATTCCTAATAGTGGAAAAAAAAATGTAGGCACCAAGAAAGTCTCTGAGGAAAGAAACCCCATATGATAATCAACACCTCCGTGGATAGCCGGGAGGGGGGGCGTTACCTGGTGGGAGCTGAAAGCAGGAGGCCCTGCCCTAGTCCGGCCCATGGGGTGGGCCTCTGACCTGGGGCTGTGTGGCCCTGGGTGAGTTGCTTCACCTCTCTGTGCCCCAACTGGTGGGAGGAAATGCCAGCTTCCTCGGTTGGTGGTGGGAAGAGCCTGGATTTCAAGTCTTCGGGGTGAGGGGAGGGCGATCTGCTTCATGGCTCTGCCCTTTACTGGGCAGTGACCTCAGAACCTATGTTGCTGGCCAGGCCTCTGTTGCCCTGTCTGGAATGTCCCCATTCGCGGTGGTGAAGCATAGAGGAAGCAATCCGCCCAGACATGTTTTGCAGCCTCCGAGAGAGTGCTTCAGGCGTCAGGGATTATATTTAGAATAATAGAAAGTGGGATCATTTCTCTGCAGAGTTGGGGGGGAATCTGGGCACATGGGAGGTGAAGAATTTGGCAGCTGCAGGTCTGACCAGGGGTTCATTTGCTCTGTGTCTGCCCCTGAGCCCCTACCACTGAGAGGGCACCATGGGGGTGGCGAGAGATATTCATGTAAATCAAAGGATCAAGGCTGGGTGCGGTGGGCTCACGCCTGTAATCCCAGCACTTTGGGAGGCAAGGCAGGTGGAACACCTGAGGTCAGGAGTTTGAAACCAGCCTGGCCAACATGGTGAAACCCCGTCTCTAGTAAAAATACAAAAATTAGGTGGGCATGGTGGCATGTGCCTGTAATCCCAGCTACTCAGGAGGCTGAGGCAGGAGAATGACGTGAAACTGGGAGGTGGAGGTTGCAGTGAGCACAGATCACGCTACTGTACTCCAGCCTGAGCAACAGAACGAGACTATACCTCAGATAGATAAATAAATAAAAGGACCAAGATGATGTCTGGGGGCAAGGTTTTGGATCCTAGCATCCTCTCTTGTTGTATGTCCTTGAGCAAGTCACAGCCCTATGCTCTGTGTCAGTTTCCTCGGCTATGAAACAGGCGTAGTGAGGTGGTGACGACAGAGTACAGTGAGGCCGCCGCCTGGGCCCTGAACGTTGCACCCCCACGACTCAGGCCCAGCTGAGCCTTGAAAGGTTTGGAGTCGCCTGAAGCAGAGCTTGAATTCTCCCCTCGCTGGCCTGCGGCCTCCCTCTCTCCCTCGCTCGGAAACCAAAGCCTCGCATCTGTTTCCCCAGGAGCTGTTTAATATTCTGCCGTGGTAAAATGAACTCATTGGAGCCACCCGAAAACAGCTGAATGAACCCCCTGGCGCCCGGTGGCCTTTCAGAGTGGCTCCAGACCCCCCTTGGGCCTCGGGGAGGCTGGCAACGGCAGCAGCTGTGGGAGAGGGGCCCCCTTTTCTTCTTGGTGTCTCAGGGGAGCCTCTGACCTGCAAATGGGGCTCCTCGGGGGCTGGGTGGGGGACGGGAGTCCGGGGAGGGGCTGCCTGGGCTTCCCGGCCTGTTTGGGGCCTTGTTTGTGCTTCTTGGCTCAGAGGTTCTGTGTGCGGGGCCTCCTTGGGGAGGCTGAGAGAGCTAGGCCTTCCTCAAACTCTTCCCGAATCCTCCCCCACCTCAGCCTCAAACTAGGCCTGGTGGAGGCAGGAAGCCGCCGCCTGCCAGCCACACCACGTGAAGATGATGATGGCGATGGCGATGGAGATAGTGACAGCAGCATACATGGAGCAATTGCTAAGTACCAGACCCTGTGTGTGTGTTGTCTTGCTAGCTTATTGGTTGCTGGCAATCACTGGGAGCAGTTTACTATCCTTAATCCCATTTGACAGGTGAGGAAACTGAGGCCCAAAAGGGAGCCGCTGTGTGAGAGATCGTGGAGCTAGGAAGGAGCCAAGTAGGGCTTCACCTGGGCTCTTGCCACCACACCATTGTCCTGGTGCCCCACAGACGTCTGCACTGCAGGGTTGGCATGGGTTGGTCACGTGATGTCAAGTTGTGGAGCACTGCCCACAGGCATACAGTCGGCAGTACTTACATGCTAGCCTCTGTCATGACCTGATGACTGTACTCTGTCACACCTGTTGCCTGTTCAGTCCAAATTTCATGACCATCTCCCTTCTCCCCACACCCTAGCCGCTCCATTTCCACCCCAACGCCCTCGAAAGGCAAATGGTAACCAAGTGCTTCCAGGTAGAAGCTGGATTAATTTCGTGTAATCATCCCTGATTAAATATTACTTGCAATTAGTCTTGGGCGATTTCAATGCAGAGACACAGCAAGGCAGTGGGGTGAAAAGGGGCTGAGCTGGCCCAGCCTCTGCTGGGCTGGGTGCTGAGTCTGCTAGCAGCTGTGTGTGCTCTGCCCGCGAACGCCCTGTCGCCAGGACTGAAATCCTCAGCAGCGATGTCTCCCCAAGGCAGAGAGCGCTAGGGAGGGCTGGGCAGGAGGACACACACCACAGCCCCTTTTCTCCATCCTTATTTTATGTCTGAGAAGCCTCGGCAAATAATACTGGGATTGATTTTTCCAGCAGGCGAGTGGCCTGACACGTGTCTGTTCCAATCTCTGGAAGATTCCAATAATCAATATCCGGCAATGAAATCCAGCCTATAGGGTTTCCTCGCCAGGAGTTCAAGCCCCAGCAATAACACTTTCCCCCAGCTGTGGGACCTTAGGCAAATTACCTCCTTTCTCTGAGCCTCAGTTTTCCCCATCTTTAAAATGGGGGTAACTTTGACCATTGAATGAGTTAACACAGGAGTTGGTAGACTTTCTGTAAAGGGTCAGATAGTAAATATTTTGGACTCTGCATGCCTAAAGTCTCTACTTAACTACCTAGTCCTGTCCTTGTCATGCAAAAGCAGTCATAGTATCCCAATGGATGGGTGTGGCTACGTTCTGATAACACTTTATGGGCACTGAAATTTGGATTTCCTATAATTTTCATTTGCTATGAAGTATCTTCTTTTGATTTTTTTCAACCATTAACAAATGGAAAAAGGCCAGGTGTAGTGGCTCATGCTTATAATCCTAGCACTTTGGGAGGCTGAGGTAGGAGGATTACCTGAGGACAGGAGTTTGAGACCAACCTGGGCAACATAGTGAGACTCCCTACCAACCTCTATAAAAAATTAGCCAAGCATAGTGGCATGTGCCTGTAGTCCCAGCTAGTTGGAAGACTGAGGTGGGAGGATTGCTTGATCCCAGGAGACAGAGGTTGCAGTGAGCTATGATCATGCCACTGCCTTCCAGCCTGGATGACAGAGTGAGACCCTGTCTCTAAAAAGAAAAAGAAAATTGGCCGGGCGCAGTGGCTCATGCCTGTAATTTCAGCACTTTCGGAGGCTGAGACAGGCAGATCACAAGGTCAAGAGATTGAGACCATCCCAGCCAACATGGTGAAACCCTGTCTCTACTAAAAATATAAAGATTAGCCGAGCATGGTGACGTGCATCTGTAGTCGCAGCTACTTGGGAGGCTAAGGCAGGAGAATCACTTGAATCCGGGAGGTGGAGGTTGCAGTGAGTCAAGATTGTGCCACTGCACTCCAGCCTGATGATAGAGCAAGACTCTCCCCCTACCCCTGGCAAAAAAAAAAAAAAAAAAAAAGTTAGGGAAAAACTTCCACCAAAACATTCTTAGCTCATGGGCTTGTAGAGTTTTTTTTTTTTTTAAATCTTCCAAGACTCAAAAGTCAGATGGTGGGCCAGATTTGGCTAGTGGGCTATAGTTTGCTGTCGCCAAGTTGACAGATGAAATGTGCTTAACGCAGTGCTCAGCACGGGCAAACTGCTCAATAAATGGAAACAATGACCATTATTGTTTTCTGGACTCTAATTACCTTTTATGGGCATATTTAAGAGAAAGTTAAAAACAGGGGCTGGATATGGTGACTCATGCCTGTAATCCCAGTACTTTGGGGGGTTGAGGTGGGAAGAATTGCTTGAGGCCAGAAGTTCAAGACCAGCCTAGGTAACATATCCAGACCCCATCTCTACTTTAAAAAAAAAAAAAAAAATAGCCAAGCATGGTGGCTCATGCCTGCAGTCTCAGCTGCTGGGAAGGCTGAGGTTGGGGAGCGCTTGGGTCTGGGAGGTTGAAATTGCAGTAAGTTGTGATCGTATCTCTGCCCTCTGGCCAGGGTGACAAGGTGAGACCCTGTCTCTAAAAATAAAATAAAATAAAATAAAATAAAATAAAATAAAATAAAATAAAATAAAATAAAATGTAAAAAAGTAAAGTAAAGTAAAATAAAATAAAATACAGGTTTGTAGTGTGACTTTCAGGTGATAATCATTCCTTTTTCAGTTTCTGCTTGTATCTTTAAATTTTTTGTGTGTTCTTTGATAGAGGCAGGACTGTTACTTCCATTGCAGGGAGACTGAGGCTCAGAGAGGGAAAGTGCTTTGTCCAAAGTCACACAGCTGGAACAAGGCAGAGATGGATCCTGAACTCACGTGATTCTCTGCCTGGGAGGGCCCCAGAGTCCTCTCCAGAAATTTATGTGTTGAAAAATGCACTGGACTGGGAGCCACCTCAGTCCTCTCTTCCCTGAGCCTCAGTTTTTTGACCAGGGAATAGCTGCCTTTCAACCCCCCATCTGTTTATGGACTGTGAATCTAGGGTGATGAGAATCTCTCTCCATCATCCTTTCAGTGGTTCTAAAATACGGGTTACACCCAGCCAGCATTTGCACTGCCTCGTGGCTAAGGATAATGGGAGCTATCTGCTGTGCTGGCTAGAAAGGATTTGGAAGGGAAGGTTGTAAGATGAAGCTTAGACCGTGTTCTCTAGGTTAGGATGAGGACTGTGGAATTGTGCGTGGTCAGTGCTGAACAATCTGGATGCTCGTTGTCAATATTGGATTATGATTGCCAATTAACTACCGTGTGGCCTTGGGCGAGTCTCTCTGGACCCTCCACTCTCCTTTTCCTCATCATCTGGGGGATTGTCTAATGCAAACATTTAGACTGGTGTGAGAATAAAGGAAGGTACCGGTGGAAACTGAGACTTGGGGCTGGCCACATAGCAGATGATTTAAAAAATGGACATCCTTGATATTATTGCTGCTGTTATCATCATCATTCTACTTCATCCTCAGTCACTGCATTTCCAAGCCTCATTTCTGGGGATTGTGAATTTCTGCCATCCAGAACTGTAACGAGGGAGGCGTGATGGGGAGAACAGGAGGCTGGGGGTGTGAGTTTTAATCCTTTCCAACTTTGACTCATCATCTGACTTCAGGCAATTCACTTATTTCACTGGGCCTCAGTTTCTCTCTCTTTATGATTGCAATAGGTCAGATTACAGATTTAATATCAAGTGCTAATCTGGATCAATTAGTTTTGGCTACCTGGAGCATTGCACTGAGACTCTGAAGCTGTGTCCGGTTCTTTAGGAGGGAGTGCTGTAGTTGATTAGCAATGTCTGCTATGGACTCCAGGTGAAATATGTTTTGCTGGTTGATATCCTAGAAAAGATGACCAGTTCCTTTCAGCCCCAGATTTACATTCGTCTATGGAACTTGCCTACTTGAAACTGATGGGGCTTGGCTTTTGTAAGAGAACCAGTTGTCATGCAGATTGGGAGAGATTTTGTAGATTACTTTTCTAGATCAATACTGTCCTATAGAACTTTCTGCCATGACGGGAATGTCCCTCCACAGGCCCTGTCCTGTGCAGTATCCACTGGCCACACACGGCTGTCAAACACCTGAAATATTGCTAGTCATGAGTGAGGAATTTATTTTTAATTAACTAATTAATTACATTTTTTTTTTTTTTTTTAGAGACAGGATCATACTGGGTGGGCCAGGCTGGAGTGCAGTGGCATGATCATAGCTCACTGCAGGCTCAAACTCCTGGGCTCAAGTGGTCCTCCTGCCTTGGCCTCCCAAAGTGCTGGGATTATAGGCGTACCTCACCATGCCTGGCCAGTTTTCAGATTTTATTAAAAAACATGAAAGCCCCACGTGGCTAGTGGCTACCATGGTGAACAGCCCAACTCTCTAGACTCATAGAGCTTGTAGGAGCTCCCAAGGCTTGTACTTGTTATATCCCAGTGTGCGTGAACTCTGGGTGGGTCCTTGGGTGAAGGCTTGTTGCTTGGCAACCGACACGAGGTGACACTCTCTGTAGCTCCACCCACAGGCAGCTGGAAACCAAGTCTGCAAGAGTTTTGCTCAGGTGGGTGAGCTCTGCATAGGAGGGTAAATGCTTTTCTCGTTTGCATTGCATGCCTCCCTGGGGGCTGGTTCTCCAGGGCTCAGACCCTGTAAGTGGGTGAGGCCTGGCTTGGATCAGACCCCCCTCCCTAACTCCTGGATGAATGTGCCAGTCTCTTACCTGCTGTGGCAATCCAGGAAACAGGAAGGCGTTTCCAGATGCAGAGTCAGTGGGCCAAGGGGGAAAGCGCGGCGATGGGCATTTGGGAGAGTGGGAGACATGTTTTATTTTTTCCTTCTCTCCTTCTCTCCCTTCTTCCCTCCTCCTCTCCTTGTCTCTCTCTTTCTGGCATGGTGCAAAAGTAGAAGAGGCTTTGGGAACTGATTCGGCTTCATCCTGAGTCGGCTGCTCCCTCGCTGTGTGGTGTTGGGCAAGTCACTCCAAGTCTCTGAACCTGTTTCTGCATCCTTTAAAAAGGAACAACAGCCCCTGCCTTTGAAGGGAGGACCCGATGAAGTAATATACATGAAATGCTTAGAATAGTGCCGGCATGCGGTTGGTTCTCTTCCCTGGGAAAAATCAGTTACGTTACCCTCCAGTGTGCTGATACCATCTCTCTCTTTCTCTCTTTTTTTCCTTCTTGCCAGCCCCCCTAAAACCCTCAACCAACAGCAGCTCCACCCACCCCACCCTTCCTGCCCAGAGCTGACGCTGAAGCAATGGAGGGTACTTTCACCGATTTCCATGCTTGGAATTGACTTAAAACTCATCTCAGAGATTATCCCCGCAGGTCCAGTCTCAGGGCTGGGTGGCGTGTTGGTTGGGAGAGTGGCCTTTCTGGGTGATCACCCCGACAGGAGGAAATTGCTGGCACTGGTCAGCTCATGCTGGGGGACTCCCGTGTTTTTGTCTTTATTACAGGCACCTCCATTTTGGGGTTGTTGCGCACACTGGCAGGGTCTAAAATAAACAAGAAGTCCAACCTTCAAACTTTGGAGGAAGTCTGTCGACTGGGTTGGGGTTGTGGGAAGTGAGTAGCTGTAATTCCTCAATCTCTAGGTGGTTTGTGAGAGGATGTGGCCCCTCTCAGTACATTTGACAAGCCTTCCAACAAAGTCTTGTATTATGGGCACCCAGGAAGCCTTGAAAAACTCCTTTTTAGGTCTGTCTGGAGGCCCAGGTGATGTGGTTTGAGTCTTTCTCATATTAGGGACTCTTTAGGGCTTGCCTCTGCTCCCAGGAATTGATGCAGTCAGTACATGAGGGCCTACCCTGTGCCAGGTGCCAGGGTCCATGGGGGAAGTAAATAGATGAGGCAAGGTTCCTGGCTTCATGGAACCCATACTCTTGGGGCCATGGCAGAGACAGGACAAACAGGACAAGTTTAGCACAATTACGGCTGGCGTGAGATGTCACAGCATGGGGGGCTCTTGCAGCCCATTAAGGGACGTAAAGAGACCTCCTTGGTGAAGGAAATGGAGAAGAGTTAGCCAGGTGAAGAGAGAAGGGAAAGTGGTGGTCCAGGAAGAGGGGAGGAGTGACAGGAATAGTGTAGCCACTCCTTGGTGACAGCGTACTACAAACTCCACGATCACGCCTTTGGGACGAGGAGGGGGTCTGGTGCTGGCTTCGGCAGTAGGGCTGTAATCCTCTGATCTGGTCACTCTGCCCTTGACTTATCCCTCTGTGCCCTTGGTTACCCTAATACATGGCACCTGCCAGCCCAGTCTTCCTAGGTCTGGGTTTGCCATCCTCAGAAGACCACAGGGACGAGGGGCTATCACTTCTCCCCTTGGAGGAAGAGGTACTGGGTCTTAATCCTGCTTCTCTATACCAGAGACAGGCCAAATCTGGAAAATGCTTCCAAGAGGTGGGGTATAGGTGTTGCAAACTTTGTCTTGTCTGGAGAAAATTTGACAGAAGGTGAGGCCAGGGTTGGCTTAGTCACTTGCCTCGCTCCCCCCACCCGCCTCTTCCCACACTTCCTGCTGCAAGGAGTGTGGCGGCCCCTCCCTCCCCTTAGAGACCACACCCACCTTCACAGGACACTGGGTGTCGCAGGCCCAGCGGGAGCACGGAAAGCCAAGCCAGTCAGCGTCGCCCAGCCCTCTCTCCCACCCCCAAGCTGGAGACCAGCAAATATCTTCCAGCAGTCCACAGGATAATTTGCGCTAGGCAACACCCACTTGGGTGGCATCTTTAGGTCACAGAGTCATGGTCCTGGCAGCTGACGCTCCTGCCGCTTTCAAAGGGGATGTCAGTTTAGAGAAGGCAAGTGATGCTCCTGAAATCACACAGCCAGCTTCCAGCAGAGCTGGCTTCAGCTTCCTGAGCTGGGGAGAGAAGCCCATTCCAGAGGGAAGGCAAGTTAGGGGTTGTTTGTGGCAGGCACACTTCTTCCTGGAAAGCCAAAGGCTGGATCTGCAGGAACCCTAGGGTGGCTGCCCCTGAGGATGGCTGTGCCGGACACAGGTACCCCAGGGGCTTTGTTCCCCGTTGTTTTAATGGAATTAATTAACCAGCTCTTTCTAAGCCCAGACCACCTCCTGCTGCTCCCCCGTCTCTCTCCACCCCCTGCACCAGGCACCCACCAAGGTGTGGGCAAGAAGACACAGCCTCTGGACTCACATAGACCCCGGTTCAAATCCAGACTCGGCCATTGTCGCTGGGTGGCCTTGGTTCTCATAGGGCTGTTATCGAGAGATTCTGGGCCAGCTCCGGGTCAGGGCTCTGCCCAGCACTGTCCACGCAGTTCCCACTTGCCCAGTCGGTCACTGTCCACTCTGCCCATCACGCTGTCAGAGTTGAGGCCGAGTTGCTGTTTGCTGGGCAGGCCATGCAGCCTACACGGGGGTCCTCAGAGGCCTTGCAGGGGTAAGTGCTGGGAGCCCCACCCGAGTCCCCCTCCCACCTGATGTGGCTGACTCACTCAGCCTCAGAAAACTCACCTTTTTCCTTTTTTGTGAATGTGTTCTGGAATGATTTTTTTTTTTTTTTTTAACAGCAACCCTCTGCTCCTAATAATGTCCTATTGATTTTTAAGTAGAAAGAGAGAGGTTTCTGCTGTAGCTCGCAAAGGAAGATGAGGGCCATAGCAAATGACAAGGACATTTCTGACTCCCTAAAAGTGACAGCATGAATCTTCATAGATCAGATGCACGGACTGAGCACCTACTGGGTGCCTGGCTTGCAGTCTCCTCTTACATGAACTTGAACAAGTGACATCACCTCTCTGAGCCTCAGTTTCAAGGGTCAGCACACTTTGTCTGCAAAGGGACCTATCTCTAGCAAATATTTTAGGTTTGTGGCTTATACACTGTGATGGTTAATTTTATGCATTACCTTGACTGGGTCATGAGGTGCCCAGATATTTGGTTTACCATTTCTCTGGAGAACTCTGCCCAATGCTTATAATCTGATGCACCTCTAGGAAAACAGCCATAAACAAAGTGTAAACAAATAAGTAGGGCTGTGTTCCAATAAAACTTTATTTACAAAAACAAGGAGTGGGCCAGTTTTGACTTGTGGGCTGTAATGGGCCGACTCTGGCAGGGTCTTTATCTGATAAATGGGGCTAGGAGAATAGATACTTCCTCCAGGGTGACAGTGAGGAATTAGCGAGTTTGAAAGAATGAACATGTGATAGGTACTGTCGTTATGTTATTGTTAACATTATCATATGTCATTCTCCCGGCAGCCCTACCCAGTAAGTCTAAGATCTCGTTTCACAGATGGGGAGACCAAGGCACAGAGAGATTAAGTGACTTGCCCTTAGCCCTTCTGCTCGCTGTTGGGTGACCTGGCACGGGTCCCCATTCCTCTCAGGCTTCTGATTCCCTACCAGTAGCCTCAGAGAGGACTTGGTGATGTCATGCACGGAGCATGATGATCACATCCATTGTGCGGAGGGGAAGCGGAAGCTCAGGCAGGTAGAGTCCCTTGTAGAGGTCACCACTTGAGCTGTGGCAGGGCTGGAATTAGGAGCTAAGCTGAATTTCTTGGGGCCCCAAGTGCGAGGCATCTGACTCGGAAGCTACCTCGGGCCCCTGGCAAGTCCAGGGACAGCTTGGGTCAGCAGCTGAAGGTACTGTTCCCGTGGGAGTGGGACGCTTCTCCCTCACCTTGCTCAGAGTTGGAGAACACAGGGACTCGGTTCTCGGTAAGGGAGTGTGTTTATAAGTCAGGCGTTCTATGGCAAGGCTAGGTGGATGAGGTGCAAGCCTCTTTATTCATTTTGATGGATTCTAGATGCTCCTCCCTGCTCAGAAGCCTTCCTTGGCTCCCCATTGCTGGCAGGAACAAGGCCTAACTTCTTCCAGGGGTCTCCGTGACTGACCTCACTTGAATTTTGCAGCCTCTTCTCTTGTTTCACACCCATCCCTAAATCAGCGTCCCTGGGCCAGTCTCTTGTTCTTTGGAAGGAGACACACCTGGGTTTGGAGGGTTCCTTTCACCTTCTCTTCCTGCAAAGCCTGCTACTCATTCTTTTGTTGTTGTTGTTGAGATGCATTCTCTCACTGTCGCCTGGGCTGGAGTGCAATGGCGCAATCTCGGCTCAGTGCAACCTCCACCTCCTGGGTTCACGTGATTCTCCTGCCTCAGCCTCCCAAATAGCTGGGATTACAGGCACCCACCACCAGACCTGACTAACTTTTTGTATTTTCAGTTGAGACGGGGTTTCACTGTGTTGGCCAGACTGGTCTCGAACTCCTGATCTCGTGATCTGCCTGCCTTGGCCTCCCAAAGTGCTGGGATTACAGGTGTGAGCCACTGCGCCTGGCCGCTACTCATTCTTAACCGCCCCCCACTGCACACCCCCTCCTCTGTGAAGTCTTCCCAGATCCCCAGTTCTCCCTGAAGACCTCACAACACGGGCCTCCCTTTTGCTCTGGTAGAGCCCCTGCTCTGCTTTGCAGGTTCGTGTTTACTGAAGTATCTCTCCCATAGGGTGGCAGCTCTGGGGTGGGGGTGGGATCTGTGTTGGGTTCACCTCTCTGAGCCCAGTGCCCAGTACATGGCTGGGGGCACACGTGTGGCTGTGATCAGCTTCTTGCCACACTGTTAGGGCCCTCACGAGGACTCCCTTCGTCTAGTCTGCCCCAGGCCCAGGCTTGGGGAATTAATAATGGTAGCTGGACTTTGTCAGTTGGGTACCAGGTCATCCTCCTCTTTGCAAGCAAGGAATGACCAAGCCCATTTTTCAGAAGAGGCAATGGAGGTGTCAAAGTGACTGATCAAGGGCCACAAAGCCAGCAGTGGCAGGGACGGATTTCAGACCCAGACCTCTGTCGCCAAAGTGTGTGACTGTGCCACGACTGAGCTCTATACAAAGCCCTTCTCCAGGGTGAAGCCGTGCCATGGGAACCTATGTGGGTAAGCCGGCCCCTGGCCAGCTGTGCTGACCGGACACAGGAGAACCTCCCGGAGCTCCTGGCAGACCCACGGATGTGGGCATGAGGCAGCTGTGCCACAGGGCCTCCACCCAACGTGACAGCACTTTGAAACGTATTATTTATTTATTTATTTATTTATGGAGACTGAGTCTCGCTTTGTCACCAGGCTGGAGTGCAGTGGCACAATCTCCGCGCACTGCAACCTCCACCTCCTGAGTTCAAGTGATTCTCCTGCCTGAGCCTCCTGAGTAGCTAGGATTACAGGCGCCCGTCACCACACTCAGCTAATTTTTGTATTCTTTGTAAAGAAGAAGTCTCACCATCTTGGCCGGGCTGGTCTCGAACTCCTGACCTTGTGATCCACCTGCCTGGGCCTCCCAGAGTGCTGGGATTACAGGCCTGAGCCATCGTGCCCGGCCTCAAAAAAATGTGTTTTGGTGAAAAATCCAGACTTGCACTGATGCTTATGTTTCCTCCAATGGGCTGGAAGCAATGAGGCTCTAATTCCATATAAATGGGAATGTATTTTTGTTTTTGATTTTTGAGATAAGGTCTTGCTCTGTCACCCAGGCTGTAGTGCAGTGACACCATCACAGCTCACTGCAGCCTCCAACTCCCAGGCTCAAGTCACCCTCCCACCTTAGCCTCCCGAGTGGCTAAGACCATAGGCACCCACCACCACACCTGGTTAATTTTTTAAATCTTTTTAATCCTTTTTTTTTTTTTTTGAGATACGGTCCAGCTATGTTGCCTAGGCTGGTCTTGAACTCCTGGGCTCAAGTGATCTTCCTGCCTCAGCCTCCCAAAGTGCTGGGATTACAGTCGTCAGACACCACACTCGACCCCCGTTTTTTTTTTTTTTTAGATGGAGTCTCCCACTGTTGCCCGGGCTGGAGTGCAATAGTGCAATCTTGGCTCACTGCAACCTCCGCCTCCTGGGTTCATGTGATTCTCCTGCCTCAGCCTCCCAAGTGGCTGGGACTACAGGCACACACCACCACACCCGGCTAATTTTTATATTTTTAGTAGAGACGGGGTTTCACTATGTTGGCTAGGCTGCTCTCCAACTCCCAACCTTGTGATCTGCCTGTCTCGGCCTCCCAAAGTGCTGGGATTACAGTCATGAGCCACCGCGCCTGGCGTGTTTCTTTATATAAATAAAAATCATTATTTGTTGAAGGGCTTACCACTTGCCAGGCAGAATGCTAGGAGCTCAGCGAGGTGTCAATTCTGGTGTTGAGTTGCTCCAGTTTCTGTGTGAACATGCTGGGGCTCAGAGAAGTGCAGCATCCTGCCCAGGGCCACCCAGCATGGGGTCTGCCACTATGTGGGTGAATCTTGGGCAAGAAGGCAAGAAAACAGAGAGGCTGTGCTGGGACAGGGCTGGAGAGAAGCTCAGATAGAATCATAGCGCTTCCTGATAATACTGTTACCAGCATTTCCAGTGCTACCAGCAAGTACTATGATTCTATCTGAGAGTCTCTCCAGAATGGCCACTCCTATTTATGGGCTGTCATCAGTTCCTGGCACTGCGCTAAGCACTTTGCTTGCATCGCGCTGGGCCCTCTGTCCTATGAGAATGAAACTGTCTCCATCCCCATTTCACAGATGAGGAAACTGAGGCTCAGAGGAGTGAATTTCCCCAGAACCGAAGGGCTATGCTCTTGCCTAAGATCCCTGGCGACACCATGGTCAGTAGGAAGGTGCAGGCTGAGAGACTGGCCCTCTGCCCCCCCAGGCCTGTCCATCACAGCAGCATGCAGGTCAGGAGTGGCCCGGGGGTATGCAGTGCTGTATCTGTCACAGGTCACTGGCTGCATGTCCAGAGGTGCCAGGCAGGACAAGGAGCCTGATCAGAGATGCCCAGGCCTGGTTTCAGGAGCCAGCTCTGTCTACTCTGCAGTCCACGGCTGTTGCGTGCCACCCCATTCCCTCCTTCAGGGCCAGGGACGGTCCCCAGGACTCAGCACCCCCCGCATTCCCCGGTCCTGCCCCCAGCTCCTGGCAGCCCGGTTCCGATGATGCCCTTGCAGTCTCTCCTCCGTGGAGCCCTCGGCCAGTTCTCAATCTAAATGACAGCTGCCCTCAGCCAAGTCAACTCAAATTAATTTCCAAAGGCTTCCAGGGGCCTGGCCCCGCCTCTCACCAGACTGCACTGCCACAGCGGCCAGCTCGAGTCCCCCGCTTCACCCTCGTGGGGCCTGGAAAGGGGGAGGCCTTGCAGGGCCCTCCCCCCATCATTAGCTGGGGGGCTGTCTTCATACCTGGCCCTGTGCCCAGGGCAGAAGGGGAATGCAGGCCCTCCCTGGCCCCAGGAGCCCCCGTCCCCACTGCGTGCTGCCTCCTGTCAGATGGCGGAGGGTTGTAGCTGAAACTTGGGTACCATCAGTGGTGAGAGAAGAAGCGTTGAAGGGGTCGGGGGTGTCGGGTTTTGTCCTTAGCTTCTGTGTCACCCTGGGAAATTCTCGTCTCATCTGTGAGCCTCTGGTTTTTTTTTTCCCCCCAAAAAGAGTGTGTGTGACAGAGAGATGGAAATAAGAAATAGAGAATAAGAGGGAGAGGGAAGAGGAGAGAGGGAGAGAGATATGGATGGAGGGAGAAAGAGGAAGAATGAGAGGAAGGGAGAGGGAGGATGATGATGGACAGAGAGTGACAAGAGCAAGACTTGAGGGAGAAAGAAGGAGAGAGAGAGAAAGAACGAGACAGATTGAGAAAGGAGGAGAATGTTTACAAGAGAGAAATTGGAGGTGAGGGTGGAATAGGAGAGCTCATGCCAGTCACTCTGGCCAAAGATGTCTCCCTTTTCATGCGACTTTGATAAAAACCACACGCTGTGACATCAGACATCCCTGGGCACGACCCTGGCTCTGTGGCTGGCTGGCTGAGTGACCCTGGGCCTGTGGCATCCCCTCCCTGAGACCCAGTGTCCTCTGCTGTGAAATGGGCTAGTGTGTCGGGCCCTCTCTCCTGCTGGGTGTTGGACTCATGCACTGTGACCGACTGAGCCAGCAGTCCATGTTCACGGTCACGCCCTGGAGCCGACTTGCAGAGAGACGTGATCTGCTTTCCTTCTGCCTTTTCTCAATTGCCACGGTGACGCTATTGCCGGAAGTTGTCATGACGGGAGGGCAGAGAAAGGGCAGGGGACACAGGTACAGAGCTGGGTTGAGGAGTGGCTGGTCCCCTGGGCCTGCCTTGGGCTCTGCGTGGTGCCTGTGAGATACCTAGAGTGTCGCTCAGGCTGTAGGCCTCTGTCCCTCCATCCTTGTCCTTGGGGTTATGGGTGGTGGTTCCCTGCGCTCAAGTCAAGGTGTCTTAGTGGCCTTTGCTTAGGGAGAAGTCCTGCCCCAGCCTCTTGCCTATATCGAATGTAAAATCTTTATTTATTTATTTTTAAATTTATTTGTATTTATCTGTTTTTTGTGACAGAGTCTTGCTCTGTTGCCCAGGCTGACGTGCAGTGGTACGATCTCGGCTCACTGCAACCTCCACCTCCTGAGTTCAAGCAGTTCCCTGCCTCAAACTCCACAGGCAGCTGCCACCATGCCCAGCTAATGTTTGTATTTTTAGTAGAGGTGGGGTTTCAGCATCTTGGCCAGGCTGGTCTTGAACGCCTGACCTTGTGATTCACTGGCCTCAACCTCTCAAAGTGCTGGGATTGCAGGTGTAAGCCACAGCACCCAGCTTATTTATTTGTTTTTAGAGATAGGGTCTTGCTCTGTCACTCAGGCTGGAGTTCAGTGGCATGATCCCAGCTCACTGCAGCCCTGATCTCTTAGGCTCAAGCAGCTGGGACTGCCAGCATGCACCATCATGTCTGGTTAATTATTTTTTTTTTTTTTTTGAGACGGAGACTTGCTGTGTCGCCCAGGCTGGAGTGCAGTGGTGCAATGTCAGCTCACCGCAACCTCCGCCTTCTGGGTTCAAGCGATACCGAGGCCTCAGCTTCCCAAATAGTTGAGATTACAGGCATGTGCCACCACTCCTGGCTAATTTTTGTATTTTTAGTTGCGATGGGGTTTCACCATGTTGGTCAGGCTGGTCATGAACTCTTCACCTCAAGTGATCAGCCCACCTCGGTCTCCCAGAGTGCTGGGATTACAGGTGTGAGCCACCATGGCCAGCTGTTGTCTGGTTAATTTTTAAAAACTGTTTTGTAGAGATGGGGTCAGGCTGGTCTTGAACTCCTGGCCTTAAGCAATCCACTCACCTCCACCTCCCAAATCACTGCGATTACATGTGTGAGCCACCTGGCCCAGCCCAAATGTGAATTCTGATTGCCCCAGAGGGATAGAGGGATTCAGGGGGAGGGTTGTACATTTACCCAAACCACCAGTCATTTTAGAGAGGCCCAAATAGGCCCAGAGAGGGGGAGTGACTTACCCAAGATCACACAGCAAGCAAGGTGACAGAGCTGACATGAAAATGTGAGTCATTCATTAAAACATTTAACAAATACTTATCATGTGCCTACTGTGTGCCAGGAAGTGGGGCGGGGGGGGGGCACATGGGCATGTTTGCCCTCAGGGTCTCTAGGTCATCTTCCATGGAGGGATTGTTATCCCCTTCTACAGATAGGGAAACTGAGACTCAGTAAATTGACCCGCCCAAGATCACAGAACTAGTGAGGGGCAGAGTTGAGACTGAGACCGTGGTGGGTTTTGAACTCAGGCCTTCAAGCTCAGAGTTGGGGCAGACTCTAAGCTGCCATGTGTCGGGGACGGTTGGGTGGGAACCAACTATGAATTTTCAGGTTTGCTGTTTCCCTGCTCGGCTGCTGGCCGTGTAGACCCTCTTTCCTATCCTTGATGTTGGCTGAGATTTGCAGTTCCTGCCCCTGAGTCCATTGTTTCCTTGAGTTTCCCAGGCCCCATCTATCTTTCTGGAGAAGGAGACGTGGCCCAGGGATCAAGTGTGGACAGGCAGCCAAGGCGGGGTTGTTCTTGGAGTTGTGGGTCCCTGCAGATGGGTTCTAGTTGGGCCATGGGGGTCATCCACAGATATCAAGTACTCCACATTTCTCAGTGGTGGGTCCTTGAGACAGGTCTTAGTGCTTCAGTAAAAATCCTGTGACTGCTGAGCATGGTGGATCACACCTGTAATATAATAGGAGGCTGAGGCAGGTGGATTGCTTGAGCCTGTGAGTTCGAGACCAGCTTGGGAAACATGGTGAAATCCCATCTCTACAAAAAAATACAAGAATTAGCGAGGGGTGGTGGTGCATGCCTGTAATCTCAGCACTTTGGGAGGCCAAGGCACTCTGGGGAAGACTGAGCTCACGAGTTCAAGACCAGCTTGGGCAACATGGTGAAATCCCATTCTACAAAAAAATACAAGAGTTAGCCAGGACGGTGGTACATGCCTGTAGTCCCAACTACTTGGGAGGCTGAGGTGGGAGGGTTGCTTCGGCCCAGGAGGTGGAGGTTGTAGTGAGCTGTGATCACGCCACTGCACTCCAGCCTGGGCTACTGAGCAAGACTCTACTCCTGTGACTTCTGTCTGCCCTGAGAGCTGGTAGCAATTTCCATCCTCTTCCCATTCACAGAGAAGAAAGGTGAGGCTCAGAGAGGGAAGGTGACTTACCCAAGGTTCAGCTGCCGGGAAAAATGCCAGGGACCCAGTGACAGACCTTGGTCCTCTGACTGCAAGGTCCCCCATGGTGTTTTCTGTGTTCAGTGGCCTGTTGGTGAGGGTCCCTGACCTCAGAACACCCCTCTGCCAGAGCGAGATGTGTGAGGACGTCCCTGGCATCCAAGCCAGGCGTCAGCTAGTGGTGTCATTACCATCATGGTGGCCGGGGCCAGGGGTGCCATGTGCCAGCAGGGAGAGAAGGGTACACATCTCAGAGTAGGGGTGTTAGAGAAACATCACCAGGGGCTGATAGCCAGGTAAGATGGTAGGAGTCAGCAGGGGTGAGGAGAGGCAGTGCTCTAGGCAGAAGAACCGCAGCAGCAAGGTGTGGAGGTGAAGAATTGGGGCTCTGTTGAAGGAATGTCTAATATCTAGCTGGGGCTTGCAGTGGAGCAGAGAGCGCTGAGGGATGAGGTCGGAGGCCCGAGAGGGAGTCAGGCTGGGGGCATGCAAAGCTGGGGGCGGGGCACTGGAGAGCCATGGAAGGTTCAAGCAGGAGAGAGGTCTGCTCTGGTTGGTGCCTCCCCCAGCTCACAGGTTTGGAGGGCAGTGTGGAAGCAGAGGGCGAGGAGAGGTGGCAGCTGCAGGCAGGAGCCAGTAGCTGTGTGGGCCAGGGTGGGCACCCGGGCAGGAGCCAATGGGCAGATTTGGAGGCAGTGTCTTCCCTCCCTGGTGCCTGGGCTGACTGTGGGGGTGGGGAAGACTGAAGAGTGACCTGCAGTGCCTGGGGCTGTCTTCTATGCAGTGGACCTGCCCTTCCAAGGAGATGGGGAACAGAAAAGCTCCCAAGGTCTGGGGGTCACAGATAAGTGTGTGGGGGGCGTAAGGGACTCCCAGGCTGTAGCACAAAGGCCCTAAGAGGTGGTGGCTCAGCCCTGTGGCCACCAGACCTGCCTCAGCTTCCAGGCCCAGTGGCCCAGACCCCTAGTTGAGTGGCAGCTGTCACAGAAGCCAGTGTCTCTCCTCACCAGGTCCAAATAAAGGAAAAACAAAAATACATTTCCCTTTGTCAGAATCCGGCAAGGGTGAGTTGGGCGAGAGTCATCCGCTATTGTGTGCTGGGGCCCACACTGCTTCTTACATAAGCTCTGAGTTAAAAATACGCACGGAATTCTCATTCTCCGGCTGTCCCTCGGATTGCACCCTGACCCCCAGCTTTGGCGGCTCCCAGCACCCACAGGGAGGAAGAAACTGCCCCATGGCACAAAGCTAGCACATGGCACTTCTAGCTCTGGCTGCCTCCTGTGCCAAGAACAGTAAGAGTGGGCTGGGCACAGTAACCCACGCCTATAATCGCAGCACTTTGGGAGGCTGAGGTGGGTGGATCACTTCAGCCCAAGAGTTTGAGACCAGCCTGGGCAACATAGTGAGACCCCGTCTCTACAAAAAATAAAACAAAAATCGGGCTGGATGGTAGGCCTGGCTGTGCCTCTGACTCCATGTGACCTTGATCAGGCTCTGAGTCTCTGGACCATCTTTCAGTTCATCTGTAAAGAGCAACAGTAGTACCAGGTTAGGGGATTAGAAGGAAAAATGTAGCCAGGCATGGTGGCTCACCCCTGTAACCCTAGCACATTGGGAGGCTGAGATGGGAGGATTGCTTGAACCCAGGAATTCAAGCCTAGCGTTGGCAACATAGTGAGACCCCCATAGTGCACACATGTAGTCCCAGCTGCTTGGGAGGATGAGATGAGAGGATCACCTGAGCCCAGGAGGTTGAGGTTGTAGTGAGCTATGATTGTGCCACTGCCCTCCACCCTGGGTGACAGAGTGAGATTGTTTCTGAAAAAAAAAAACAACAATGAGAAAAGAACGGTGTCAGAGCAGCTGCCCTCTCTGGAGGGCTCACTGTATGCTGAAGGTTTTCCAGCTATCATCTCACTTAATCCTCCTAGCAGGCTGCAAAGTAGGTTCTCTTACTGTTCCCGTAATACAGCCGCGATTAGCATCCCAGAGAGCCCTTGATATGGCTGGTTGTTGGGCTCTGTCCTCCCCGCCGAATACCCTGGCCTTCCCTCAGGTAGGCAGCAGGGTCAGAAGTCTCCTTTTCCCTGGGGCTCAGTGGTGGCACCGTGGCTGGGAAAACCCCGGAGACAGCTCTTTGCCTGCGGTGGGAGGTGGCAGCCACCTCCGCCCGGCTCACGACGCCGGAGCACGTGGCTCACCCACATTGGAACCCGGTCTGAGGATTTTAGTGCAGAGCATGACGAGCCCTGTTTTGCTGACTTTAAAGAAAAAAAGAAAACTCGGCCCCCTCTATGGGTGGGTGGCATCTCCAGAAGCAAAATTAAAAATGCAACATCCCCAGGTAAACGTCCCCTCTATTCCGTTCTCCCTTCACCCCAGACACAGCCTGCAGAAGGGTCCCTCAGCCGTCCCCGGGCCCAGCCCTGCAGGTCCCCACTGTCACCTGTGGGCTGGCCAACAACAGTGACAGGCCGTACTTACTCAGCCAGCACTAGCAGGAGCGCCCCACGTGCTAAGCATTTTGCATGGATCATTTCACTTCATTCTCCAACTACCTCCATGACGGCCGGTCCTATTATTTCCCGCATTTCCTAGAACCAAGGTTCTGAGAACTGAAGTGATATGTGCTAAGGTTCCCTGCTCCATGGATGGGGGCCGCTATCCTGGTTGAACCCTGTAAGAGAAATGGAGTGACTTGAGTTACTCACACAGTTGCCTTTGTGGCACCTGCTCCTGGTTCTCTCCTTCCCTTAATGGAACTGACTGTCTCCATTGTGGACGGAGAATTTTGGAAGACAGAATCCGATGTGGGTCTCATGATCGAAGCGGGGTGAGGTGGGGGCAGCCCGAACCTCTGTGGCATGATGATCAAATGAAGTGCTGCGGTGTTCAGGGCGGGGTCACAGGGTAGTGGGAAGAGGTTGGAGAATCGGCGAGGGTTTGTACCGTGGAGAAAAGCTGAGAGGGACTTTGGGTGGAGAAATAGCACGGGTGTCTGTCTCAGCTCTGGGCCTTGACCCTGGGCATGGGGCATGAGGTGGTTCTTTCTGGCCATATCTGTCCTTACAAACTGTCCTGCAGTCTCTCCTTGCCGGGCAGGCATGTCCATCGATCCCCAAGAACCCGAGGCCCCTCCCCCGGCCCCCCTGTTCTGCCTGAATCGGGTGAGGCACACACAGGGTTATCTGTTTTGAGAGGACGATGCCCCACCTCTGGGACTGACCCCCCAGCATGCCCATGGTGTCGCCGGTCTCTCTGATGAGGTCCCCCCACGCTGTTCTTAGCCGGGCTCAGCAGGAATCACCACCCCCGAGTTGCAGATGAGAAAAACTGTGGCTTTGCAGATAGGAGCTGCCCAGGTACAGGGCATTTGGGATTCAACCCTGGCCTGACCAGCTGCGAATCCTGAACTGAGAAGAGAGTGCCACCCCCAGAGCTGGTGGCCTGGCCCCGGGTGACCCCTGGCCAGCTCCTGCCCCTTGGAGCCTCAGTCTTCTCATCTGTCAAATGGGAATTAAGGGTGCTTCACGGTCAGTGCACTGGACCCAGCTGAGGGCCTGGCATGTGCAGGGTCTGGAGGTGAACAGGCCAAACCTGCCCCCCTCCACGTGGCCACAGTCTGATGGGGGAGGCTGACGATCAAGTGGAAAACAGAGCGCACTCACCAGGTTCTGTGGTGCCTGCCAGTGCCGGGTGCTGAGTGACCCCAGGGTCTCTCCCCCAACCCTGGGAGCTCAGCGAGGGGGTGGTTTTATATCTGGGTCTTGGTGTGGGGGCTGGCATGCTTGCCGCCCCAGGGAGCGGAGATGGAGGGCCTCTCTCGAGCTGGGGCAGGCCGAGACTTGAGGCGGCTTCCGTGGGACTGATTTATCGGCAGCGACTCGGCCGCCCTGGGAGCCGCGGTCTGAGGGTGTGTTAGGTCCCCCTAGCTGGAATGAATCCGGCGGGAGGATGAGTTTGGTCATGCTTGGGTTGTCAAGAACTAAAGAATAATATTCTCTCTTAAAAATACTCCCTGTGGATACCAGCCTGGTTGGCCCTCTTGCTCGTCCTAGGCGAAGGCTGGGAGTCTTGCACGTCTTGCACCCGTGCTATGACATCCGGCGAGCCCCTCGCCGTCTCTGAGCCCAGGATGGCCCTGCCAGGGTGGGGAGAAGGGGCACCCCCACTGATGGGCTTGCTGGGGGTTGGCATTAGATAATACACGGACGTGCTCGGTAGTGTGCTGGCACAGCCTCATTAAATCCACCCCTAATGAGAACAGCAATGGTTTCTGGCGTTAGCACACTGCAAGCTTGTGTCTGTAACCTGGGGATGAAAACATCCTTAGAAAACCTGGCCATTTGGGTCTGTCCTGCCCATCACGTGGCAGACTCCACTCCCTCTATCCCGGCGTGTTGCTCAGGAATTTTCTTTCACCTTCCAAGTGAGGCTTCCTTTCGCCTTCTGAGTGCTTGCAGCCCCAGAGCAAAGATTTCGTCTCTCCTTTGGCAAGGAGTTTCATCCCTTGGAGTCTGTTTCCTCATCTGTAAAGTGGGCACAAGCATTGCTTTGTTCATTCCTTGAGATAATGTGTGCAAAGTGGGGGAAATAACCCCCTTTCAGACTTTCTCTCTCTCTCTATGTGTCAGATGCTACTTCCTCCACCCCACCCCAATCCACATCTTGCAGTGCTTGGAATAAAATTCCTTTTGGAGATATTAAGCAGGGTAGGATGGGGGTGGGGGTCACTGGGAACAAGGCCAGCATGGGTTCAAGAGCAAACTTGGGGCACTGTGCCTCAGTATTGCCAGAATCCAGGGCCTGGTATCTTCCTAGAGACCCTGCATCTTGTGCCTTCAGTTTCCTGGGGTACCTGCTCCCCAGAAAGCCCTGGGTGGGATATTAACAGCACCCAGGTTTCACCACTGCTAACCAGCTTTGAAACCTGAGATTCAGAACCTCAGTTTCTCCTTCTGTGAAATGGGGCAGAGGCTCCTGTTTCATGGGCAGGGTCATGCCCTCCTGGCTGGACCCCTGGAAATAGCAGGGCTTTAGGGGCTTCTAAGTGGCTGCAAAGCCCTCCTCCCCTCCCGCCCCTCCCAGATATGAATGCTAGTCCTGGCAGCACTGTTTTGGGGTGTCTGTGTGCCAGGCCATTACAAGCCCTCAAGGGAGATGACATCATCCCCATGTTACCAGTGGGGAAACAGATCCAGAGAGGGAACATGTAGAGTCTTGGCCACACAGTAGTGGGGCTGTGACTCCAAAGTGACCATGCTTTGGTCATAAAGATACACTGTTTCCTGGCCTCACAGTCAGCTCCAGGAGGAGCTGATAATTGCATGTTAATTGCATGACTGAGGGTAGGGGCCAAGGAAGGCTCCTTCCTCCCCAGCTCCGGTTCCTCCCAGCATGCAGGTTCCAAAGCTGGGTGTCTCTGGGGCTCCAGGGTGGGGGCTCCAGGGTGGGTACCCCAAGCCCAGTTAGTCATGGCCTGTCCTCAGCCGCCTGGGCCCATCCCTCTGGGAGGATTTTCTCTGCAGGCTGTAGCTCAGTTCCTGGGGGAGGCCTCCCCCTTAATCCCAGAGGGCAGGGCGGGCGGGTGACTCCTGCCTGGCACAGGGCCCTTGGCTGGGCATGCACAGAGGATCGAGGGCAGGCCGGTCGTGGAGTTCAGTATCTGGGTGTGCTCCCTCAGCTGGAGCAGAGCCCTCCGCCCCCAATTTCAGCTTTTCTCACTTCTACGGAGGCAGAAATCCAACATCAGGCCATATTCAAACCCAGCTTTCTGCCCCTTCCTGGCTGTGGGACCTTGGGCACACTAAAGTCAGATTCTAGGAAATGAGAATAATGAGACTCTTCACTGACATATGGCAGGTCTCAGGATAGAGCCAATGTCACATGGCAGCTGTAAATGAGAAGTCCTGCAAATTGCCTGCTCTGGTCTAATTTATACTAAGGTGTGAGTGGTTGGCAGACTCCTTTCTCTTCAGATATGCCTAACACAGACACCCCTGTGATCTGTGGTGTTTTCTGGCATCATGTGACTCAATGAGAAGGGGATTTATGGGATGTTCATTAAGGGTACGGGAGAGGAATAGACTCCCCCACCCCAGCCAGCCAGAGTCCCTTCATGTAACAGCTGAGAATGGTGCTTTTGTGCTGGTCTGGTTAGGGAGCCCAGATCCTCTGTCTTTATTGCTCTGAACGCTTCACCTCTGTCCTTGTGAGGACAGCACTTTACAGTTTTTACAGACACCTTGTATGGATCAGCAGCCTGGTTGACTAGCCATCATACGGAGTTGCATGAGCCGGGTGGACACCGCCAGTTTCAGGGGAGGGGACTGGACTTGGGTCCCTTTGCGGAGCTAGAACTGGGGTCTCTCAGCTGTTAGCTTCGAGCTGTGTGACCCCAGGAAAGTTTCCATGCCTTTTTGGGGCTCAGACTTCTCATCTGTCACATGGAGTACGAGAAAGCTCAGGCCAGAGGGTAGGAGGGAAGGAAAGATACAGGCAGGTGTCCCAGAGGGCTGCTCCTGTCCCACGACACCCCCACTCTCAAAGCCACGTCCATGGAGCCTCAGCCCTGCACACCAGTGAGGGGCAGAACCTTCAGAGGTGGGAGGGGGGCTGAAAGGGGAGCGTTTGGAAAGCACATGGGGAGTGATTGGGGCTTGGGGTGCTGTGGGCCTCTAATCTCTGTGGCTCAGCTGTGCCGGGCTGGGTATTCACAGGCACCCTCTCCATCCTTCCTGCTCCTCTGGGAAGGTGCTGGGACTCCACACTTTCTCCTGTGTGACCCGGGGCAAGTCATTGTCCCTCTCTGGGTCTCAGTTGTTTTGGCTGTAAAGTAGAGGTGATCATCCTTACCCCCTGGGGTTGGTAGGCAGTCTGGGACGTTTTAAGAAAGTTCCCAGCCCATGGCAGGCCCTAAGCAAATGTCTGTCCAGAGGATGACACACAAATAGGCTGTGTTCTGGACCCAGGCAGTCCTCCCCTCCACCCTTTCACTGCATGCGGTGAACTCCTACACGTCCTTTGATGCCCAGTTTAGATGCTCCTCCTCCAGGAAGCATTCCTGACTTACCTCACGTCCAGTTAATCTTTTGGGAACTCTGGTGCATCAGAGATGGGCAAACTCTTGAGTTTATCCTGCCTCATTTTCCTGTTTCCCAATGGGAAAGCTGAGGCCCAGTGGGGTGTGTTGGGGGGTCTTCCCTTGGCTGAGATCTCACAGATGAATCAGCAGTAACAGCAAGAGGATTTGAAACAACATTTTTAGATCCTCTGGGACCAGCTTTAGCCATGGAAAGAGGGCGTGGATGAAGCCTCTCTTGTATGCCTCTGCCACTGTGGCCCCCACTGTGGCGCCCCTCGTAGCTGAACGTTCCACTAATGCCCTTCTCCCTTCTCTTTCCACAGCCCACGACCTCCCTGCAAACAAGGCCTCAGCCACCCAGCCCGGCAGCCACTTGCAGTGCCTGTCTGTCCACTGCACAGACGACGTGGGTGACGCCAAGGCTCGGGCCTCCGTGCCCACCTGGCGGTCCCTGCATTCTGACATCTCCAACAGATTCGGGACATTCGTGGCCGCCCTAACTTGAATGACAAGAAAGACCCCCTCCCCTGCAAGGCCCTTTCCCTCCCCGTCTCTATCTCCTCCCTCTCAGCCCTCTGTTAATTTGAAAGGGCCACTATTGCTGAGTGAATGATTTTTTTTTTTTCTCTAGGTTGGTACCTGCTTAGTGGCATATGGACCGGAAAGGGTTAATTTAAAGGGGGGGGAGGAAAACCTCGAAAGTTTTTTTTTAAAAAGAAACTTGTCTGCCACAGTATGTTACCAGTGTTAACCCTTCTGCAGTTAGCAAACTTTTGCTTAAGCCTTTTCCTCTAGCTACGCCCCATGTTTCGGTAACCTTGGCATACATTTTTTTAGATGACCTCTTTCCTTGTTTTATTTTCATGCTGCTGTATGTCCAAGTATTGTTATTTCATAATAAGACAAGAGTTTCTTTCCTTTTTTTAATTCTTTTTCCTTTTCTTTCGCCCCTCCCCTTTTATTTTCTTTTTGCTTTGTTCACTGCTTATGAAAATGGAAATCCTGGAGAATAGTAGCTCTGGAATATTGCCGGGTGAAAGTCAGATTGTCATCACAATATTATATATTGACACCCAAGTGTCATCAGTCAGGCAGGAGCCAAACAATGCCCCCCTTAGGTATTCCGCCTGGGATTTTGTTTTGTCTGTTCCCTAAGAAAACACATGTATTTTCATTCCTGCAAACACAGGGCTCAGCCTTCCGTTCCCTTCCACGCGGGTTCTGTTTTCTCCTGCGGGAAGCCATCTGTCTCTGCGATGGGCGTGCGGACGTGTCTGGCTCTGCTCTGTGGGAAGGAGTCAGAAAGTTCGAGAGTGGTGTTTTCTCTCCTTTTCTGGGCCTCCTCACAATGTCCAAGCCCTGCATTTTCACGCTGTGCTAAGCAGCCTTTGGTCTGCATGGGGGATGGGACGCTCCCAGCCTGCCTTCTTTGGGGCAAGCCTCCTGCTTTTGCTGTGCCTGGGGCGCTGGAGTTGGAGGAGGCTGAGTTCTGTTCCTGGCCAGGCATCCCAGGGAAGAAGGAGGGCACTGCACGCATCTCCTCCACCTCTCTCATCCCATCCCCAGTCCAACCTGGGCAGCCCCCATCCCGGGAGGGATGAGGCACCCTCTTGCTCAGCCTGCCCAGCCTTCTTGAGCCTGGGTGTCTTTCTTTGCAGGGATCTGCAGACTCCCGAGGGCTAGAGGACAGGGAAAGAGAATATAACAAAATGACTTTGATTCCCGGGCCTTTTAGTTTGGAACCCTGGAATTCCTCTGCCCCCTCCCCAACTTTTGATGTAATCTCACCCTGTTGCAAAACCAGAGACATGTCTCAAGCATCTCACAAAGGAAGAACTGCTGTGAGCAGAGACCAGTGGTGACTGGCAGGGGCGGGCATCTTTGGGTGCTGTCCATGCCTGCAAGAGCCATTTATGGCTTGTGATGGGGGCACATAGATTCCTGGGTGGGTCGGACAAGAAGGGACTGATGTCACTTCACCCAAATCAGTGACGCTTACCTTTAATTTCAGTTTTTGTTAACGAGCATGTCTTACTAAAAACGCCCCACTTGGAGCTCCCCCACCCCCTCCAGGTCCTCAGAGTTTGCAGATCCGAGCTTTTTTAAGCAAGTGACCGGAAGGCTCTGGGCTCCCCATACAACACCCACATTGTTTATTTCAAAGAACTTTTCAGCAAAGGGAGAGGAGCTTTCAGAAAAACCTCACTCTTTCCCCTCTCTTCTCTCCTCTTTCCTTCTGCCGGCCCTTTGGGCTGGGGTCTAAGTCTGTGGTTCTCTGCCTGGGCAGTCTTGACCAGGGGCAAACCCCGGCCGCAGAAGGCAGATAAAGCAGGTAGTGTGAATTGATCAGTGAGAAAAGGTGTGAGCCGAGGCAGTTCCTGTGTTCCTTCGTTCTGCTACAAAAGGAATGGAACGGGAAGGGAATTTTCCCCCACCACAGGCTGTGGGAGAATTTACCGTATTCTGGGCAAAACTCCATGTCCCCTCTGATTCTGCAGTGTACAGCTGTTTGAGAGCGTCATCATTTTACTTTTGAAACAAGAATGATTTCTTCTTAATTGCTTAAGGCCGGGGAGCAAAGTGTCTTAACTTTTTGTCTTTGACTTTCCCAGCGTTGATTCATCAACACTGCCAATTAGCTCATGGTCCTGGCAACCTCAGAAACCCCTGAAGTTTTAAAAACTCTCTGGCTCCCCACGACCCCAGAATGAAACAGCTTTAAAAATAGCCTTAAGCAAAAGGATGTTATTTCATTAAATTGGGTTTAATGGAAAGAATTAAAAGTAAATGAAAAACACACCCAACACACGAGACTCCGAACACTGGTAATCAGTACTGCATAGCAAACTCTTTGGGAAAGAAAATGAAAACGTTATTGCACATGTAAAATATGAAAACTTAACTCTGCTGTGTGTTAGGCAATCCTGTAATCTTTTTTGACTCTTAAAAGAAATTCATTTCTGAAATGCTTGGTTGGAAGACTGTGACAATAGCTCATGAAATTGAGTGTTATTTTTTTCTTTCTTTTTTTAAAAAAATATGTAAAGTGCAGTCTTCTGTATTCCTGCATATTGTATATACCTGTATATGTTTTCCTGAGCAGTTAAATAACAATAAATATGACGTTAATGGTGAATGTGGTGTATTTGTGGGTGGGGCTGGCTTTCTTTGCTTCTTCTCAACTCCATCCTCTATTTCCATCCGTCTCTATGGGATGTGGGGGTGTAGGCTTGGATGCTGTAGTGGGGTATGTGTGTGTGTGAGTGTGTGTGTGTGCGTGCATGTGTGTGTGAGTGTGAGTGCGCATGAGTGTGTGTGTGTGTGAATGTGTGTGAGTGTGTCTGTGTATGTGGATGCTGTTCTAAGTTGGGTCATTTCAATATTTCTCAACCTTGGCACTGTTGATATTTTTGGCCTGATAATTCTTTGCTGGGGTGTAAGAGTGGCAACTAGTCTCCACCCACTAGATGCCAGGAACACTTCCTACCCTTGTAGCAACCAAAAAAAAAAAAAAAAAAAATTAAATCTCTTTGAACATTGCCCAGTGTCTCCTTGGGGGCAAGATCCCTCTGGGGCCAAGAACCCTACATCTGACTGGTGTAGGAGGGGGCAAGGGACGTGCCCTGCAGGTGGCTGTGTAGGGTGATGCTTATGCTTCTGGGTTCTGGTGTCAGTTTCAGATCCCAGTGAACCTGGGACCTCCTGCAAGTTACACAGCTTCTCAGCTCCACCTTTTCCTCATCTTTGAAGGGCTCTAGCTCGTGGGGTTGTGATAGGAGACAATATATTGGACACAACATGCAGTAAGGGTTTCATAGGCATGAAGCATCAGCCTTAGTGCCACGATCTCAGCACAGGGGAGCGGATGGCAGTCTGGAGTCACTGGCCTGGGGTGCATGCTGCTTCCTCCGCTTAGAGCCGTGGACGTTGGGCAAGCAATTTAACTACAGCCCCTGTTTTTTGGTTTCTAAAGTAGAAGGAGCAACATCTAGCTGGAGGGTCACTGTGAGCATCAGCCCTGTGGAAGGATCGGTTTGCCCGTGGGCCACCCAACTTCACTCCGGCATCTGCAGCCTCAGACCTGAGGCTGCTGCAGAACCCACCCTGTCCTTCCCTTTTGCACCCTTACCTCTCAGTGTTTCTCAAAGCCTGATCCGCAGAACCCTGGCCGCAGAGACACTGTGGGGCTCTTGGTAACTCCACGTTTCTGGCCTTTTGCTAGATGACTGAATCAGAACCTCTGAACTCTTACTTTGCACATAATTATAACGGGTACAGTTACCTTCTTTTGCAGCCTGCAGCAGATCAGAGGGCTAATGTAGGTGAGCCCGATGCCAGGTTGGAGCGGGCAGATGAGTCAGAAATGATAGCGGCAGATTGAGAGCTGCAGTGCGGCCATTGAGCATGGAGGCAGACAGCTTACACATGTCTCCGATCACTCTACCCTGGAAAACATCACACTCAGGCAGCGTGTTAGCAGAAGCTCTGCAGACTGGTGTGAAAATGGCAAAAACTTTAATTACATCCAGGAAACTCCCCATCTCAGGAGCAAAGAACACATTTAGGAAGATTACCCACCATAGTTGCTTTGTCGCCGGGGCTGGAATCCTGAGTGGGAACACCTCTGCAGTCATTGGGTCTCCGGGAGGTAGGCAGTGTACTCTCTCTGAGCCTCAGTTTCCTCGGCTGTAGAGTGGACAGAAAGAGTGTCATGACACCACAGAGCTATCTATGGGAAGACCCCTGAGTGCAGTGCCAGGCACAGAGGGGAACAGGCAATGCCAGCCCCCTTCTGACACCTGGTGACACCTTTCCATTGGCATCTGCTGGGACGAGCCTTCCAGACCATTCAGAGTTAGACATGGTGCTTCCACTTCCCATGATCCATCTACAGGGAAGAGTGACCGTGCAGGAAATTTGCTTTCCTGGGACTGACTCAGAGCCCTGGGTTCCCACCCCTCGCCGGTAACTGAAGGACACATGCAGGTACAGACAATTCAAACCATTTCATTCCAACTCAGCACATTTATTCAGCTCCTACTAAGCAGCAGGAATGGAGGATCCAGGTAATAAAACTGCCATGAATCGAGAGCCACACTCAGTACTAGGCGCTTTATAGACTAATCTTATCTCATTTAACTCTCACCACAACCTAATGCCAGGGCAGATTCATCCCACGTCACAGACAAGGCAGTGGGCCTGGGGAGATGAGGTGTACATGGATGTGCAGTCAGAAAGTGGCTTTGAGTTCAGTTGTGATGGAGACCATGAATGATCCTGCTCTTTTTTTTTTTTTTTTTTGAGATGGAGTCTTGCTCGGTCGCCCAGGCTGGAGTGCAGTGGCGTGATCTCAGCTCACTGCAGCCTCCATCTCCTGGGTTCAAGCGATTCTCCTGCCTCAGCCTCCTGAGTAGTTGGGATTACAGGCGCACACCACCACGCCTGGCTAATTTTTGTATTTTTAGTAGACACAGGGTTTCATCATGATGCCCAGGCCGCTCTCCATCCCCTGACCTCATGATTCGCCAGCCTTGGCCTCCCAAAGTGCTGTGTTTACAGGCGTGAGCCACCGCGCCCAGCCCATCCTGCTCTTAAAATACAGTCTAGAACGGGGAAATAGGAGTAGGTGGACAAGTATGTTGACAGTTAAAAGTGAGGGGGGGTATACCCAATAACCCACGGTGGTACAAGACATGGATGCCACGAAGAGATTCATGAACCCCATGTGGGAGGCTTGGAAAAGGTTTTCTCCAGCAGGGCATGTCCAGAGAGGGTTTTAAAGGATGAACAGGAGTTCATCCTGTTCATCCCAGCACATAAATTGAGCCTAATTTTTCAGAAGTTTTGTTGTAATTTTTTCTTTCAACTTTTTAAGTTTTCTTCATATAGATAATGGCATATTTATCAGAATATAAGGTTTTACAGATGAAGCCTCTATGTCACCTAAATTTGGAGAAGTTTAAAAAATCTCTTTAACCTTTAAAGGTCTCCTGCTCAGAGTGACAGTGGTATATGATCATGATCAGAACTCAAGAAAGGAGGAAGAAATGTGAAAGAATGATGAGTATTGGGTATGGGCATTTGGGAGACTGCAGGTTGGTGTGAAATGAACAAATGAGTGAATGAATGAACCCTCAGAGAGCCGAAGAACCAAAGGACCGTGGCATGGACTGGCACATTGTGGAGTCATGCATAACGACATTGGGGTACATGTTGGCCCAGGGGGTTAGATAAAGGTCTAGCAGCAGGCTGGCCCACCTTGCCGGTGAGGCCTTTCCATACTGACAGAGAAACACCCATCTCACACCTCAGAGATACTACCTTATTCGTCCTGAGTTGACAGTCTGGAGGGACGAAGGCAGAAAGGGCAGAAGGCAGATGAGGATGCTGGCCCAGCCTGAATTAGGAGGGTGGTGGCTCTCCTATTCATCCTTCGAAACCCTACCTGGACAGGCCCCATGCATAGTGCAGAGTATGAGGGAGGTTTGCTGTCCATCTGTGGCAGATGGAAGTTAAGTGAATTCCATTTTTGCAGCCTCAGAAGGGGCCACGTTATCTGAAGGAAGATTCTGGAATAAATACCACAGGAAATTTAAAGTGTATCTTGGAGAGAGACTGCTTTGGGCCTCTATTTTTCTTTCTCTGCAGTAGGGTTGCACCATGATGTCCCTGAGGTGAGAGGGATCTGGTGGCCCAAGGCCCCATTAAATTTGGACACCTGTGGCCTTATGCCCTCAATTGCAAGTTATCAGAAGCTTCATTCTGAGATCAAGTTGTTTTTAAGAGATGTAGAAGAAGAGAGGACCCTGGTTAGAGATGGGTCAGTACTTAGGAGGGAAAGGAGAAAAGGGTGAGCAGGGAAGTAATGACATCACCACCTTCTGAGGTCTAAGAGACATTTGCATGAGAGTTTGTGTAGGGCTTTTTAAAGTTACTCTGGGTTGGGGTCACCTGGGTTGTGTGTGTGAAAAGAAGAGAGGGCTTTTAGCTGTGGTGGGATCTGGCCGCGTGGGCCTCAGCTTCCCAGGGTGGATGGATGAGCAGATCTGGATCCCAGAGCCTTGCCTCTTTGTACCTCAGCTTACCCATCTGTAAAGTGGGGAGAATGTTCACAGGAATGACCACTTTACAGGGAGATTGTGAGTCTCAAATGAGGGTTTTGCACAGGTCTTGCTCACCATAAGTGCTCGGTGACTACCAACCCTTTGTGACTTTAGGAATCATGGATTCCTTTGAGCACCCACCATATGCTGGGCACTGAAGAGGAGGCGATGCAGGCATGTGGTAACATCCCAGTAAACGTGTAGACCTGCGCTGCCCGACGTGATCGCCACTAGCCACATGTTGCTCTTGAGTGCATGAAATGTGGTTGGCCCAAATCGAGATGTTTTGCAAGTGTAAAATACATGCCAGCTTTCAAAAATTTAGTATGAAACACGCAAAAGAATGTAAAGTATCTCATTAATTGAAGTGAAAATTTTGCATATTGATTGCATGTTGAAATAATACTTTGAATAAACTTTTAAAATGCTGATAAAATAATCTCACTTCTTTTTCTTACTTTAAAAATGTGCTGTATTAGTTGTTTTATTTTGTTTTGTTTTTGAGACGGAGTCTAGCTCTGTTACCTATGCTGGAGTGCAGTGGCGTGATCTTGGCTCACTGCAACCTCTGTTTCCCAGGTTCAAGAGATTCTTCTGTCTCAGCCTTCTGAGTAGCTGGGACTACAGGTGTACTCCACCATGCCTGGTTAATTTTTGTATTTTTAGTAGAGACAGGGTTTCACCATGTTGGCCAGGCTGGTCTCGAACCCCTGACCTCAAGTGATCTGCCTACCTCGGCCTCCCAAAGTGCTGGGAGCCACCGTGCTCAGCACAGTTTTCTATTACTACATCACAAATTCCTGCAAACACAGCGACTTGAAGTAACCTCCATTTATTATCTCCTAATTTCTGTGCATCAGGAATCCAGGCCTGACATATTCATGTCCCTGCTCTGGGACTCACAGGGTGGCAACGAGGATGTTGGTGGGCTGTGTTCTCATCTGGAGACTCAACTGGGGAATAGTCCATTTTCAGGTTCATCCAAATTGTTGGCAGGATTATTTGGGGGGGGCGGTGCATATAACCGGGGGCCTTGGTTTTTTAATGGCTGATGTCTGGGGCCGCTTTCAGCTTCAAGACATCCTCAAAGTTCCCTATTATATGGGCTATCGGCTGTTCACAGCATGGCTGCTTGCTTCTTCAAGGGAAGCTGGAGAGTCTCTCACTCTAGCCTGCTAAGACAGAGTTTTATATAACATAATGTTATCATGGGAGTGACATCCCATCACCTTTTGACATATAAGACAACCTAATCAGAGGAGTGACATCCCATCACCTTTGCCATATTCTGTCAGTGAGAAACAAATCACTGGTTCCACCCACACTTAAGGTGAGAGGATTATACTAGGACATGACTCATAGGGGGTCATCTTAGGGTATGTACACCTACACATGAGACTACTCAAAAATTCAAATTGGAGTATTATGCATGTGACTTCTATTTTATTTTTATTGGACAGTGCTAGTCCAGAGGCTCTACTAGATTCTGCCTTGAGGGTTACTCAGCCTTTGATTGGGGAGGGAGAGCAGAGTGGATAAGAGAGTAAACTGTGAGGCTCACATCTGTAATTCCAGCTACTTGGGAGTCTGAGGCAGAAGGATTTCTTGAGGCCAGGAGTTCAAGACCAGCCTGGGCAACATAGTGAGATACTGTCCCCAAAATATCCACCAAAAAAACCCCAGGTGAGCATGGTGGTATGCACCTGTAGTTTCAGGTACTTGGGAGGCTGAGGCAGAAGGATCACTTAAGACCAGGAACTGGAAGCTGCAGGGAACTAGGATTGTGCCACTGTACTTCATTCTGGGCTACAGAGCAAGACTCCATAACTGTAAAAAATTAAAAAAGTAGAGCGGGCTTTGGATAACTACTGGACATCCTTGGACAAGTTACTGTACCTCTCTGAACCTCAGCTGTAAGATGAGCTATAAGGGATGATGTTGCCTACCCCTTGAAAGATCCAAAGAGGTAATGTTTGTAAAGTTTTTCTTAGCCTAATGCCTAGCACTTAGTAGGTGCTCAGTAAATCCCCATTCTGAAACCTGGCTCTGCTGTTTGTTGCTGTGAGGCTGAAGGATTTCATATCTCAGGGTTTCAGTTTCCTCCTCTGTGAAATGAAGAAGTCAAACCATGTGATCTCCTAAAATCACTGCCATTAGAGGCATTCCGGGTGCTTTGGGCAGGGTGAAGGTGGGTAGGGAGTCCAGCAGGGCCGTGGCCACAGGCTGCTAAAGAGAGAATTCTCACTCACAAAAGGGAGTGGGAAAATGCAAGGAGGTCACCTAACCAGGTGACATCCCCAGCGTACCCCAGTGCCTCATGGGAGGGGATGAGAGAGGAATCAGGTGGACGCTCTGTCCTTAGTGAGTTGGAGGAGGTTCAAGGAAGGATGCTCATCCCAGTTTATTTTCACAAAGATTAGACAAGGATCTCAAGATCAGAGTGAATCACTGATTTTCTTAACAGACAAGAGTTTCAGCTGAGAAGACTCCAGGCTGGGGCCACTACAATTGAGCTATAGAGACAGAGGTTGTGGGAGATGCAAAGTCTTTGCCTCCATTCTGACCTTACCTGACCTGGAGGTGATTGGGGGTAAGTATTAAATTCTTCAATTATAACACAGCGTAATAGGATAAGATCCTAATTCTGCAATGAAAACATAGTCTGATGAGGTGCTCCAGGAACCTTGGAAGAATCTTTTTCTTCTTCCAAAAATGTATGGAAGAAAAAAATGTATATAACATGTACATAAAAATGTATATAACATAAAATTCATCACTTTAATAATTTCAAATATGTAAGTTGGTGGCTTTTTAGCATATTCACAATGTTGTGCAACCATCATTACCATCCAATTCCAGAACATTCTCATCACCCCAAAAAGAAACCCTGTGTCAATTAGTAGTCACTCCCCATTCTCCTGCTCTTCTCCCAGCCCCATGGCAACCAGAAATCTATATATTTTTTCTTTTGTGACACAGTCTTGCTCTGCTCCCCAGGCTGGAAGGCAGTGGCGCAATCTCAGCTCACTGCAACCTCCACCTCCCAGGTTCAAGTGATTCTCCTGCCTCAGCCTCCTGAGTAGCTGAAACCACAGGCATGTGCCATGACTCCTGGCTAATTTTTTTTTTTTTTTTTTTTTTTTTTTTAGTAGAGATGGGGTTTCTCCATGTTGGCCAGGCTGGTCTTGAACTTCTGACCTCAGGTGATCCACCTAGCTTGGCCTCTCAAAGTGCTGGGATTACAGGCATGAGCCACCACATCTGGCCTTCTACTTTCTGTCTCTATGATTTTGCTTATTCTGGACATTTCATATAAAAGGAATCATATATGTGCAGTCTTTAATGTCTGACTTCTTTCACTTAGCATAATGTTTTCAAGGTTCGTTTAAGTTGTAGCATGTATCAGTACTTCCTCCCTTTTTATGGCTGAATACTATTCCATTTTACAGATAGATCACCTTTGTTTATTCATTCATTAGTGAATGGACATTTGGATTGTTTCTACCTTTTGACTATTACAAATAATGCTTTTATTAAGGTATAGGTGTTTTTGTGTGAACATGTGTTTTCAATTCTCTTGGAGTACAATTACTAGGTTGCATTATAAACCTGTGTTTAACTTTTTGAGGAACTGCCACACTCTTTTCTACAGCGCTGTGCCATTTTATGTGTTGCAAGGAATTTTTCCTCTGTTGATTTAACCCAGAACTGACCCCCTTTGTTTCACATTTTATAAATGAAGGTTTCATTGCTCCTTCCCACTCAGCCCCTCAACTCCCAAACCAACCAGTGATCTGATTTCTATCACTATTGATCATTTTGCCTGTTCTTGGGTCTTGAATGTCATATAAATGGACGTGCACTCTTTTGGGTCTGGTTTCTTTCACTTTGTATAATGCTTTAGAGCTTGTGCGTATGAATCATAGTCTGTTCCTTTTTATTGCTGAGTAGTATTTCACTGTATGGACATACCACTGTCTGTTTATCCATTTGTCTGTTAATACACATTTGAGCCGCTTTCAGTTTTTGGTTACCAGGAACAAAACTACTATGAACACTTGTGTAGAAGTCTTTGTGTGGACAAAAACTTTGTGGACTTATGCCATATGAAAATCGATATCAAAATTTGTTGTTGAGTTAAACATCTTTCTGAAATGGCTGAATTATATAAGAGGTGTACATTTCACTTCTTAAGACAATGCCAAACTGTTTTTCAAAGTGGTTTTACTATTTGCATTCCCAACAGCAGTGTATAAGTTCTAGTTACTTCTCACATCTTTGTCAACATTTGGTTTTGTCTGCTTTTTAAACTTTAGCCATTCTGGTGTGTGTGAAGTGCTGTTTCATTGAGGTTATAATTTGTATTTCTCTAATGATATTGAATATCTTTTCATGTGCTTATTTGCTATCTGAATATTTTCTTTGGTGAAAGTTTCTGTTCAAATCTTTGGCCCAATTTTTTTATTGCATTGTTTGCCTTTTTATGATCGAGTTGTAAAAGTGTATCTATTTTGGATACAAGCACTTTCTCTGTGTTACAATTAGTTTCTCCCAGTCTGTGTCTTTTCTTTATGGTGTAAAGAAAAAGTTTCCAAACTTTGCAGTATTTGTTTTACCAAGTTTCTTTTGTGTCTTTCTTTAGTAGCTTTATGCTTTTAAGTTTGGCTTTTGTGTTTAACGCCATGACACATTTTGACTTAGGTTTTCATAGGGTGGGAGGCAAAGGTGATTTTTAAACATTTCCATGATATCCAGTTGTCCCAGCCACACGTGTTGAGGAGATTTTTCATTCTCCAGTTGGATAGCTTTGGTATCCTTGCTGAGAATCATTTCAACGTGCACGTGGGCGTCTGTTTTTGGCCTCTCTGTTCTACTCATCTGTTTGTCCCATCCTTTTGCCACAGAACAGATTTTAAGCTGGGGTTACATTGGAATTTTAGTATGTTCCCTCTGGAGAATGGGTGAGAGAAGGAATCTAGAAAAAAGACACCAATGTGTCCTACTACGATCCCAAAATGACCACCTTGAAAACTCGGCAATGTTGCCAGTGCCTGCTGAAGGTCTCTGGCCTGAGATCTACTCTCTCTACATGATCAATGCACTCGAGAGAGTGAAGACCTAGCAGCACTGAGACCTTTCCTACATAGCAGGAGGAAGTCTTGGAAAGACTTGGAAAAGGAGTGACTTAATCGCTGGGAGGCTGGGAATTGCTTAAGACTGCATTTGGGCACCATGCACGCTCCAGACTTCCAAGAAATGTTGCTGAATTTCTTCATTTCACATGCAAAGAAACAGAGGCTCAGAGAATCACGTGTCTTGCTCAACGTCAGCAACAAGCAATGGCCAGAATGCAATACCTTGCCTCCTTGCCTCCTCCTTTGCACTGTTCCTTATCCTGTGGCTTGGCTCCAGGATAACTGGAGAGGAGAGTCGCTCCACGTGGCAGAACTTTGTTTTGTTCATGTCAGGGTCCACAGCAGGTGGCATAGGTCCTGGCACCCACTAGATCCTCACTAGATATGGGTAGAATGAAAGGGGCCACTGGGTGGTTTCCCCTTGCTTCCTGGATGCCCCTGCCCTCCCCACTTTTGGCTGTTGATGAGGTTAATGGATGGAGACCTGAGGCTTGGGGCTGGGGGGCCAGAGCTGACGGCTTAGGCTGACTCTGCTTGTGCATACTCCTGGGCCATTCATGGCTGTGCTCACAAAACCCCATAACAGGTCCAGGTGAACCTTGCTGTGAAGACTAATACAGCTGGTGAAGGCAATAGAGGGAGACAGGGGATTTCTCAGAGATACTTCCCTGAAGACGGCCGGGGGAAGAGAATGAGGAAGCGGGGGAGTGAGCTAAGCAGATATCAGAACAGCAGGAGCACTTAAGTTCAAAGTCCCCGTGGTGGGAGCATCTTTGGCAAATTGGAGGACCACTGAAGTGGCCTTGATGATAATGATTCCACCAGGCCCAGAGTTTGCAAAGGGGCAGGACAGGAATGGGCTTCCACAATCCAGTCTCCATCCCTTGAATGTCTTGCTTTGGTGCATTTGAAAACCCAAGCTGGGGGCCGGGCGTAGTGGCTCACGCCTGTAATCCCAGCACTTTGGGAGGCCGAGGCGGGTGGATCACGAGGTCAGGAGATCAGAACCATCCTGCCCAACATGGTGAAACCCCGTCCCTACTAAAAATACAAAAATTAGCCGGGTGTGGTGGCTCATGCCTATAGTCCCAGCTACTCGGGAGGCTGAGGCAGGAGAATTGCTTAAACCCAGAAGGCAGAGGTTGCAGTGAGCCGAGATCACACCACTGCACTCCAGCCTGGCAAATGAACAAGACTCCATCTCAAAAAAGAAAAGAAAATCCAAGCTGAAGTATGCTCTCCCAGCTCCATCATTGCCTCATCACCCTCTCCTGGGACCGCAGACTGTCCCCTTGAAGCTGTCCGTCTTGGTCCTGACCTTACCTGCTACCTCTTTACCTGGGCCACATCTGTTTCCCAGGTTCTCTGTCTTCATTCATCAAAGCTCGTTAGGTGTCAACCACTCACCTCACTTGATTTTGCCAAGGAAGGTGACAGAGGAGCTGAAGTGGATGGGCAGAATTGGATGGGCCCGAGGGGACAGTGCTGGGGTCAGGGGTGTGGAACGGGACCCTCAGACCCATGAGGGAATGGCTGTGCTGCTTCCCTGGCTTGACCTGGGAGCTCCACTGTATGGAGCGTCCGGGGTTTCCACTCCCGTTCCTGGCTTGCTGGGATGGGGAGGGATTGCAAGTGCTGCCTCTGAAACCAGCTGCTGCTCATGGAGCACAGGTCCAGGGACTTCTCAGGCAACAACCCCATTTTCCAGGGAAGGAAACAGAGGCTTGGAGACAGTGAGTGATTTGCCTTGGGGTCACGCGCAAAACTGACTCGAACCCAGGTCCATCCGCCTCCCCCTCCAAACCTCTGCCTGTTGCTCTGCAGCCACCAGGAGGCCCCCGCCTGGCAAGGCAGGGTACGTGGTGGGGTTTGGACAGATGATCTCACAGATGGCCTTAAACTGGCACCTGTCCCAGGTACCTCTCAAGGCAAGACTTATTTGAGATAAAGATAAAAAGGGAGAGCCGGGCGTGATGGCTCATGCCTGTAATCTCAGCACTTTGGGAGGCCCAGGTGGGCGGATCACCTGAGGTTGGGAGTTCGAGACCAGCCTGGCCAACATGGAGAAACCCCCATCGCTACTAAAAAAAAAAAAAAAAAAAAAATTAGCTGGGCGTGGTGGCACGTGTCTGTAATCCCAGCTACTCAGGAGGCAGAAGCAGGAGAATTGATTGAACCTGGGAGGCGGAGGTTGCGGTGAGCCAAGATGGCGCCATTGCACTCCAGCCTGGGAAACAAGAGCAAAACTCCATCTCAAAAAACAAAAAAGATAAAAAGGGGGAAGTTGAAAATGGTAAACTGCAGCTGGGTGTGGGGGGACACTCTTGGTCGCCCTGGTTGGTGTCAGAACCTGTACAGCCAGGGGCTGTCGATGACCTACCATGCGCCAAGGGCTGGTGAGCGGCACCATCACTGCTCAGGCAGCCATGGACGGCAAAGGCAGCACAATCCTTCCGCGTTTGCAGATGGGAAACTGAAGCTCTGGGATATGCCATCAGTTGGCCAAGTTTGCCCAGGAGGTGAATGGCTGGCCGGAAGCATGTTTGGGAAGCTCTGAGCTCCGAGCCTGTGGCCTGGCAAGGGGGCATCTCCTGTTGGCACCTTTGTAGGGATTTGGGCAGACAGCGATAACTCTGCCCCTGCCCCTCCCCAGCAAGGCCTGACCTGTTACCTTGGTTTTTTTTTTTGCTGTTGCTCAGGCTGGAGTGCAGTGTCACTATCTCGGCTCAGTGCAACCTCCGCCTCCTGAGTTCATTTGATTCTCCTGCCTCCCGAGTAGCTGGGATTCCAGGCGCCTGCCACCACGCCCAGGTAATTTTTGTATTTTTAGTAGAGATGGGATTTCATCATGTTAGCCAGGATGGTCTTGAACTCCGGACCTCAGGCAATCCACCCACCTTGGCCTCCCAACGTGCCGGGATTACAGGCACGAGCTACCGCACCCGGCCCACCTTGTTTTTTTCTTACAGGGAGGGAGGACCCAGGAGAGACTGGAGCCCACGTCTGCCAGTGGGCATTAACCTTATTAGACCAAGGTAGGGTCTGGGTAGTAGACAGCTCATCAGCTCTATATCCTGCTCACTAGCTGAGTGCCCATTCTGGAAGCATCAGTTTCCTCACCTGTAAAATGAGGATTAAATGCTTCTAGAGCCCCTGTCAGGCACCCCAAGCAGCCCCCACCCCTCTATGGCTTTGTGCCAGGGAGGGACCCACAGGAGCTCTGAGCTCTTTGGAGAACAAAGGGCTCTTTGAGGCACCAAGGCCAGACAGAGGTCGGGAGGGAAGAGGTGGGCAGAGCAGCAGACGGGAGTGGCTACGGCAGGAGCCCACAGGGACCAGGTTCAAATCCTGCCTCTACCATGCAAACCTGGCACGAACCCTAGGATATTGACTCTGAGGGGCCTCGATTTACCCATCTGTGAGATGGGGATGACTGGGGGACAGTGAGATAACGTGCACTGTGTTCACAGTGGCTGGTTATTACTTCTAACTGCTCTAGTCATAATGTGGAGTGTTGAATATTGTTGATATAGATACAGAGACCATCATGGTGTACTGGAACCCCCTGGGGCCAGCTGTATCTTAAAATTCAGAATTTTGGTGAACTCAGAAAGATGAGGAAGCCAGGGCTGTAGACCGCGTGATCTGTGACACCTTTGGGAGGCTGAAATCAACTATTAGAACTCATTGGAATATTCACATTAGGTTGGGACACATACAGACCTTCAGGCCTGTGAGTCTGAGAAGATCTTTCTGTTCTGAGAGTCATTGTAGATTTTAAGTTTGCACATAATAGAGTGGGATCCTTTACTGCCATCATTTATTCATTCAGCAAATATTTATTGAGCATCTGCTATGTACCAGATTCTGTTTCAGGCTTGGAGAATTCACTGGGAGACAGAGCAACCCCTCATCCCATGGGACTCACGATGGGGTGTGTGGGGTGATGTCTACACCTGTGTCTATGTGGACTGGGGGTCCATCAAGCCATGCTTACACAGGAGGAAGCCAGTGTGGAAAGGGAGCATCTGCCTGGGTCGGCAGCCAGAATCTGCACCAGTGCTACCCACCCAGAACACCTGTGTTTTCTTCTGATCTTTTCTCATGTTGAGTTAAAGGTGGGCATGGGATGGGATGGTGACATGGCTGGCCAGGGCCATGAAGGGACCTGTGGTGGATGCCCATGGCCTGAGTTGTCTGTGAGCCCCAGAGCCTGGCTCCCCCTGGGCTAGAAAAATGCTGTGTGTGACTCCAGAGTATTGGATGGGGCTGGGATGGAATTTCACCAGATTTCTGCTCACTGTGTGGCCTTAGGCAAGCCAAGGGGCTTTGGAGGCCTCAGTTTCACCAGCTGTACAGTGGTTGGCTCCCACTCAAGGCCTTCTGGAAGGACTGAATTCACTGATGGGCATGGAAGGGACCTAGAGCTTCTCAGGCTCCAAAATGAAGTGACTTTTCTCCCTGGAGCCTGGAGCAGGGATTTTCCCCTTCAGAAAGCAGCTGTATCACTCGGGGCTGGGGACATGGGGCCACTTAAAAGACCCCAGAGGCCCAGGCCCTTGTCCAGACTCTCTGACTTGCCCCACTGGATGTAGGCTCTGGAAGTTGGACTTCTGGGCCAGTGGCATGTCCCAGGTGCAGAGATTCCCCTGACCACCCAACTGTCCTGCTCTGGAGGCTGCTGACCTCTTCTGCCAGGGAGGTGGGGAGGTGGCCAGGCCAGTGTCACATGGGGGTGGGGAATCAAGGTCTGTGAGCTGTGAGCTCAGATTTGGCTGGGCTGGGCTTTTTGGCATTTCAAGGCACGTTGGCCACACCATTTGCCGGGCCTGGTGCAAAATAAAAAACGCAGGCTTTTGGATTACAGGTATCATGGGTCAATTTTGGAGGCCGAGGCAGGAGGATCATTTGAGGGTGGGAGTTCAAGACTAGCTGGGGCAACACAGCAACACTGTGTCCCTACGAAGAATAGAAAAATTAGCTGGACGTGGTGGCATGCACCTATAGACCCAGTTACTCAGGAGGTTGAGGCAGGAGTTTGGCTTGATGCCAGGAGTGGAGGCTGCAGTGAACTATGACTGTGTCACATCACTCCAGCCTGACAACAAAGTGAGTCCTTTTCTCTAAGAAAAAAAATTAAAAATTCCAGGCCCCCTGGAATTTCAAAAAGCAGGAAAAAAATGGCGTTAAGAAAGGTACTAAAATATAAAGACTTTTTCCTTTCTTCTGTCCTCTCTCTTGCCTTGTCATGATATTTTTATTTGCTATTTAATATCTTTCCAGGTAAAGAAAAATTAACTTTTATAAGTTAGTACCGTGAATTTTACCACTCATCTTTATATGGTACAATGCCTGTGTTAAGTGCAAATATTAGAGCATTTAATTTGTAAGCAGAATCACTGAAAGGACACAATTCGTATTTGTAGCTTGCACACACGTAGGTATTTCATTATTACCAGCATGGCAGGAATGCTGCTCAAAACTCACTCAACGGTTACTATAATTGTTACTGTGATTTTGAGACATTGCCTCGCTCTGTTGCCCCAGCTGGATGCAGTGGTGCGATCCTAGCTAACTGCTGCCTTGAACTCCTGGGCTCAGGAGATCCTCCTGCCTTAGCCTCCTGAGTATCTAGGACTACAGGCACATGCTACCATACCTAGGCTAAATGTTTATATTTTTGTTGACATGGGGGTCTCGCTATGTTGCCCAGACCAGTCTCAAACTCCTGGCCTCAAGTGATCCTCCTGCCTTGACCTCCCAAAGTGCTGGGATTACAGGCGTGAGCCACTGCACGTGACCAGCTCAACTGTTCTTCTTTCACTTCTTGCTACATGTACACCGTACTAACAGTCTATCTTTGGTGTACTGAGGAGTGAGGAAAGGCTGAAAGAAAAAGGAACTATGGGTTTCTCTGTCTTCTTCTTTCCTTCGTTCTCTTCCTGCAGAGGTAAACGTAAGTCCTTTGAATGCTGGTCCTTTACGTGTCTTAGGAAGTCATTGCCTTTTTCTGCCTTCGAGGTAAAGAAAAGTGTATGGAAAATGGGACCTTCTGTGGACGTCACCACTACCACCTAGTCTTAGACACAGCCTGCTTATGACTGCTCCAATCACACTCTCATGAAGCTGGCCCTGCTCCAGGGGTGCTACTTCCCATACAGATGGGGAAACTGAGGCTCAGAAAGGGACAAAGACTTAGATGAGATCAGAGATGGCCAAACTGGGACCTTCCCCAACCTCAGTTTCCTCCTGATTTGATTGGAAATAAGATTTGCGGGCCAGGCGCGGTGGCTCATGCCTGTAATCCCAGCACTCTGGGAGGCTGAGGCGAGGGGATCACGAAGTCAGGAGTTCAACACCAGCCTGGCCAAGATGGTGAAACTAAAAATATAAAAAACTAGATGGGTGTGGTGGCGGGTGCCTGTAGTCCCAGCTACTCGGGAGGCTGAGGCACAGAACTGCTTGAACCTGGGAGGTGGAAGTTGCAGTGAGCCGAGATCGAGTCACTGCCCTCCAGCCTGGGCAACAAAGGGAGACTCCGCCTCAAAAAAAAAAAAAAAAAAAAAAAAGATTTGTGACATGGAGATGGGGTGTTAGGGGCAGAAGTGGGGTTTTAAGCTCATTCTCCTGGCTCCTGCAGTTCAAGCATTTGCTTGTTTATTCATTCAACAAACATTAGCTGACTACCACCTCCTGCATGCTGGGCAAAGCAAAGCTGACCCCACTCCTTGAGGAACTTCTAGTTTGGTGGAAGGATCCTTTATTCCTTGCTAAGTGCACTGATTGGAAACTTTGAGACCCTGAGACCGAAGGTCAGGACTACGGTTGTGCTGGAAGTGGCCAGAGGGTTGGGCATGAGGGCTAGCGCCTGACTGCAGTGCCGCCGGAGAGGGCTGCACACCTGCCGCGAGTTTCCACACCTGGAGAAAGGCGTTCCTGGAGGAGGGCGCAGCCTGGGCGAAGGGCAGCGGAAAGAGTTTCAGCGGAAACTGCCAAGGCCAGGAACCTTGAGGACAGGTGAAGGCGGAGACGGAGGTTTAAGCCAGAGCCTCCCGGAGTGCTGCTCAAGGGCCATGTGACTCCAGGTTCTATCCCCCAGTTCTTTGGCCCAGGCCCCATCCAAGATTTCAGCTTGGAACCTGGCTCCCTGCATGAAGCCGAAGGAATTCCTGACAGCCCTGCCTAGATGTGTCAGCCTTCTTTTCTTTCTTCCTTCCCTTCCTTTCTTTCCCCTCCCTCCCTCCCTCCCCCTCCCCCTTCCTTCCTTCCTTCTTTCTTTTTCTTTCTTTTCTTTCTTTCTGTCTTTCTTCTGTCTTTCTTTTTTTCCTCTTTCTCCTTTCCTCCCTTCCCTCCCTCCTCCCTTCCCTCCCTCTTCCTTTCCCTCCCCTCTCCCTCCCTTCCTCTCTCTGTCTCCTTCTCCCTCCCTCCCTCCCTCCCTCCTCTCCCTCCCAGCGTGGGGCCTGGGAGCCCCTCTGCCGGATCCCTGCATGGAAACAGCAGCTGCTTTGTCTATCCAGCTGACTACGTGTCCAGTACTGTGCCAAGCCCGTGTATCTTTTCTACAAATCCTCACCCAACCCTATTGTTTTAGAGACGAGGAAACAGAGCTCAGGGAGCTGCAGTTACAACCCCAGGATCATTGTGAATGGGGAGCTGGGCTTCAGCCCATGCCATTTGAAGCTCACCTGTGGGCCCTGGACCTCATGTGCAAGCCTGCAAGCTGCTCTTTCTGCCTACATTACCTTCTCCTGTCCATGAACTCCTAACTATCCTTCAGAACCCTGCTCAAATGGCTCTTTGGTTTTTGAAGCCCCCAAGCAAGGGACATTTCATTTTTCCCTCCTACAAATATTTGAGCACCTTCCTGTTCCAGGCATTGGGGTAGGCCCTGGGGAAACACTCATGAACACACTGACTCAGTGCCACCAGTTGACAAGAAAACACAATCCAATACATTGTTATTAGTTGTAAAACAGTCATGAAGGACACAAACCATGTGCTTTAATAGAGAGTCACGGGGTGGGACTACTATGTACTGGGTGATCAGAGGTCTTTGGAAGAGGAGGGACTTGAGAACTTCCAGGCAGAGGAAACCGGCAAGTGCAAAGGCCTGGAGGTAGGGAGAGTGTGATGTGTGCTGAGAAACAGCAAGATGGCCAGTGAGGCTGGAGCAGAAAGAAAAAGGGTGGTGGAAGGTGATCAATGAAGCGGGCAAGCCTCCCTTAGCGTGGTTCTCTAAGGCACTGACGTTTTAAGGTCTCTGCCTCCTTCCTGGGGCAGAGGGGTCAGATCAAATTCTATGGGTGTCGCCAGGGACATCCTGACACCCAGAAGGTGTGCAGCTGAGATGGCTTGAAGCAGGGTCAGCCGGCAGGTGATAGACAGCTCCACCCCCTCCCTCCTTTATTCCCTTTGGGAAGCAGGCTGGGCCCTTCCCACTTGGCTGGCTCCTGTGGGACATCCTGAGGGGCCCCATGAGTCAGCTTGGTGGGGGATAGGCATGAGGGTGCTGCTGCAGGGCCTGGGAGGGGCCAGGACGGTGCTCTTGTGGGATTCAGGCACCATCTGCAGCTCGTTTTCCTGTGTCATTTGCATTTTCTCTGAAATTATTTTTTTTAAGGATCCAGCCAAATGCACTGTCACGCAGGCTGCAGATTTAAAAGAGTGTGTGTGGGGAGGAGGGGGCGGGGTTGGGGGAGAGCAATAGGCAGTGGGTGTGGGTCTTCCTGGCTTCTAGCTTCCCTGAGCTCACTCTCCAACCCCTCCCAGCCAGAAGCCAGGGGGTGGTGGGGTGCGGGTGGGGGGCTGGGCCCTTGTGGCGGAGTGGATAAGAGTTGTGAGTCATGCACAACTAAGGCTGCAGGATGTCCCCTGTGCCTGGTTCCATGCTCAGAAGTGCCATTCAGACTTCCCAAGAGCACTGTGCGGGAGGAGAGCCCATCATCTGCCCTGCTAGGGACACTGAGGCTCAGAGCCCGCACACAGCAAGCAGAGGGCTGGGACTTCCAGCCACTTGCAGGGTGACTCCCATTCTCACGTTGAGTGGACAGATCTGTCAGATGGAATACAGGTCTGCCAGAGTCACAGGCTATTGTCTCTCTGCTTAGGACAGGAAGGGTTCCCAGAGGTCCTTCGGCACAACCAACCATTGTATAGCCGAGGAAACTAAAGTCCTTCAAATCGACGGGAAGGGGTGGGGTCGGGGTTTGAACTTAAGAATGCCTGCTTCAGAGAAGGATACGTTACATAACTTCAGCCATAAAACAGGCACGTCCCCTACAAATGTGGGGCTGGCTCTGCTCAGAGAGGATCGTGGGGGAGGTAGATTTCTGTGGGGAGCCCCTCCCTGGTACATCACGCATGCCAGTGTGTCCTGAAGGGCTGGGTGCATTCCCCTCAGTGGGACATGAGATAAATCATTTTGAATTTCCCATTGAGACAGCTATTTCCTCCCAATTTCTCTCATGGCATCAAGGAAAGACTCCAGTTGGTGGGAATACCTCCTTAACACCTGTCTCCAACTCCTGCTGGTCTCCCTTTTTGACAAAGAAGTATAGAGGCTTCTACAGGCAATGTTGTCCAGTTAGGATGGGGTGGAGTTTTGTTAGAGAGCCATTTGAGCTGAATCCTGAAAGGTCACTGGGAGCTTGACAGGCAACTGGGAAGAATATTCTGTGTGGCATGGGAACAGCTGGCATTTAGTCCTGGGAACACAGGGAAGTGTGGCATATTTTGTAGAAAGGGGAACCACTCGATGCAATTGTAGGTGTGAGTGATAAGGCAGAAAGGGGCCCCAGAGGCCACGGGAAAGGGCTTGGGCTTTACTCTATGGATGATGGAAGGGCTTTGAACAGGAGCAAGGGTTTTGGAGGGAGTGACACTAGAGACAGCTAGGCAGTTAGTTACAGGATTCTATCAGTGCTCCAGCCTAAAGATGATGGTGACTTGCAGGAGGACAGTGGCTTTGAGGATGAAGCCGTCAGAGCTGACCCAATCACTAAGTTTTGCATAATGGTAATGGTGATGATGACGGTAATGACATGGTAAAGATAATGATGATGATAGTGGTGGTGATAATGGTGGTGGTGATGATGATGATGGTGGTGGTGATATTGATGGTGGTGGTGATAGTGATAACAGTGATGATGGTGATGGTAGTGATGGTGATGATAATGATAATGATGGTGATGGTGTTGATGTGGTTGTGACAGTGATAATGGTGGTGGTGATGATGCTGATGATGGTGGTGATGGTGATGGTGGTGATGATGATGATGGTGGTAGTGATGGTGGTGATGATAATGATGGTGATGGTGGTGATGGTGTTGATGTGGTTGTGACAGTGATAATGGTGGTGGTGATGATGATGGTGGTGGTTGTGGTGATGGTGATGGTGGTGATGATGATGATGATGGTGGTAGTGATGGTGGTGATGATAATGATGGTGATGGTGGTGATGATGGTGTTGGTGGTGGTTGTGACAGTGATAATGGTCATGGTGATGATGATGATGATGGTGGTTATGGTGGTGATGGTGATAGTGATGGTGGTGATGTTGATGGTGGTTGTCGTAGTGATAATGGTGGTGATAATGATGGTGATGGTGGTGATGGTGATGTTGGTGATGGTGATGTTGATGGTGGTTGTCATAGTGATAATGGTGGTGGTGATGATGATGATGGTGGTGATGGTGTTGGTGGTTGTGATAGTGATAATGGTGGTGATGATGGTGGTGGTGATGGTGATAGTGATGGTGGTGATGTTGATGGTGGTTGTCATAGTGATAATGGTAGTGGTGATGATGATGATGATGGTGGTTATGGTGGTGATGGTGATGGTGGTGATGATGTTGGCGGTGGTGGTGATGGCGATAGTGATGGTGGTGATGGTGACGGTGGTGATGATGATGATGGTGGTAGTGATGGTGATGATAATGATGGTGATGGTGATGATGATGTTGGTGGTTGTGATAGTGATAATAGTGGTGATAATAATGATGGTGATGGTGGTGATGGTGTTGATGGTGGTTGTGACAGTGATAATGGTGGTGATAATGATGGTGATGGTGGTGATGGTGTTGGTGGTTGTGACAGTGATAATGGTGGTGATAATGATAATGATGATGGTGGTTACAGTGTTGATGTGGTTGTCATAATGATAATGGTGGTGGTGATGATGGTGGTGGTTATGGTGGTGATGGTGATGGTGGTGATGATGACGGTGGTGATGATGTTGGTAGTGGTGGTGATGGTGAAGATGATAATGGTGGTGATCATGATGGTGACGATTTTAATGATGATGGTAGTGGTGATCCTGATAAAGGTGGTGATGATGATGCTGGCAACAGTATTATAATAGTACCAACTAACATTTACTTTTCTATTCTTCATCTCAATGTCATTATGAGATGCTTTCTTAGGGATTGACACCACTGTAATCCCCATTGCTCACATGAGAAATTGAGACTTGCCTGTGGCCACCTGGCTACAGACTGGCAGAGTGGGGATGGAGTGCCAGGTTGGCCTGACTTCTGAGCAGTGAGCTCTGGACTCCATGCATCCTTTTTCCAGCTAGCAGCTGGGAGAGGCTGTGCCCCAGCATTCCCCTGTGCCCAGGGCGCTGAGACGTCAGGTTTCTCTCTTCCAAGGCCTTTATCCTGCTCTGACCCTGTGGGCTAAGCCTTTGAAGGTGCCGAATGCACTTTCAGCTGGGGGCTTGTCATTCCCTTGGCATCAGTAGCTGTGCTCTGGTCCCAGGCGGGAGGGAGGAAAGCCTTTCCACAGCCCACAGCCCTTTTATGCCAAACCCTGGCCTGAGTGAGATGAGTGTGGAGGAATTTGGTCATATGGATCCAATTTCTCTTGGAATATGCAGCAAATGGTGCTGGACAAAGGCAGGCTGCATTGGCCAGACCTGAAATATGTAGGCGATTGCTTCCGAGATGTTTGACAATTCCAAGAGTCTGCTGAATGGGCCTGCAGTACTGGGCTGTGGCAACCGGTCCAGCAGTGAGCAACTGAATGCCATAGCTCATTCCATACATGTGCCAAGGACGCATGGACAGGGACCAAGATGCAGGGAAATTGGGCCAGGCTGGGTGACATGCAGAGCAGGGCTGCACAGGCACAAGAGACCCTTCCAGATAGCACAACATCACATAGTGTCGAAAGTGAAATTTAAAAATCTATTTTTACATTTTCCTATTTTGTGACCTGAGTCTCCTGACCTTGCTGAGCCTTAAAAGTTTCTAGTGGTCAAATGGGGCAAGCAGATTTGGAGGATATTGAGCAGAGCCAAAGTGAAGTGAGAGGCAGGACTTAGCTCCAGAGCTGGGGCTCAGACACTGGACCAAATTGAGGACTAGCTAAAACAGGGTTGGGACGGAAGCAGCTTTCCACAAGACTCACCCACCAGTGTGCCATGTCAATTTACCATTGCCATGGCAACACCTAGAAGTTATGACCCTTTCCATGAC